>APFE031162893.1:0-10235 GCA_000404065.3 Pinus taeda | reverse complement strand
TTTCTTGCATATATATATAATAATTATTTATATATATATAATAATATATATTATTAACTGACACAGACAACACACATATATTAATTTTTTTAAATGTAATTATATGTGACCAACATTTTCTTTCATGTATTTGGTTGTCCCGAGGGTGGAATATATTATTGTAGTATGTTTTGACTACCTATAGTTTACTATTTGACTCCAAATTAAATAGTATTACTTAAAGTTAACATTATAAAGTAAAATATATTTATCTTTTTAATTTTTTTTGTTTTTCTTCTATTTTATTGGCTATATTTTTATTTTGCAATAATTTCATTATATTAATGTAACGTACCATTGTAATAGTTAATGATCAAATGAGAAGATTACCTAGTATCTGTTTTTCTGAGGTTGCAAAAAAATCACCGGATTTTAAAAATAGGTGACTCAGAATACACCCTTTTTTTAGTATATTTTTGGCAATTTAAATTTTTTAGATATCAAGTATGAACATTTTTTAAAAAATGTTAGTTATTTTTATGCCGATTTTAATAAGTGTTGATGGAGCATTAACACATTTTTTTAAAAAGTTTATTTTTGCCACTTTAAATTTTTTTATATATCAAGTATGAACATTTTTTTAAATGTGAGTGATTTTCATCTTGATTTTGAAAAGTGTTGATGCGACATCAATCTTTTTTGTTTAAAAGACTTATTTTTTACACTTTAAAATTTCTAATGTATTAAGTGTGGATATATTTTTTAAATGTTTGTGATTTTTATGTTGGTAATAAAACATAAAAATAAAAATAAAAATACAAAAACATAACAAAAAACTCAAATAAATAAAAAAATAACATAAATAATAAAATAAAAATAACAGCCACAAAAATGTAAACAAGAGACAAAAATTAAATTTGTAAAAAAAAATAAAAATAAAAATAAAAATAAAATAAAAAAAAGAAAAATAATTATAAAAAATCAAAAATTGAAAAAAAACCCAACAACCTTAACCGACTTTTTAACAAAAAATACAAACCACATAATAAATCAATAATAATAAATTAAACAAGAAACAAAATTTTAATAAAAGAAAAAAAATTGAAACAAAATGAAAAAGAAAAAATTCTAAAATTACAATTAAACATATGAAATAATAATTAAAATAAATAAAAAATTTAAATTAAAAATCAAATCAAAATCAAACAAACAATTAAAAAAAAAAATCCCGCCATACCTAAGCGGGGTTGGCCACGCGTGTCGGTGGGGAGGAGGCCCGCACGCAATCGCCTCCACACCCCACCCGCAGCCAACCCCGCCTATGGGCTGGTAGGGTTGATTTTGAGAATCGACCTTGACAGCCCCTAAGCATGGTTTGCCGCGAGCGCAGGCAGGGAAGTTGGGTGCCCCTGGGCGGCATTGGAGGCGGGTGTGGCTGGGGAGGTTGGGTGCGTGCAGCCCGACTCCCCACCCACGCTTGCGACCAACCCTGCCCAAGGGTAGCGAGATTTTTTTTTTTTTAATTTTTATTTTCTCAGTCTTGTTTTGTTTTCTTTATTTAAATTTTTTCATTTTTTTTTAATTTTAATATTTTTTTTTTTTAAAAAATCCGGTTTATTTGTTTTTTAATTGTTTATTTATTTATTTATTTTTCATTTTTAATGGTTTTTTAAGTTGTTTTTTTTTATTGTTTTTATTATTATTTTTTTAATTTTTTTATTAATGTTATTTTTAGTTATATACTTTTTTAATTAAAAAGAAATTGTTTTTATTTTTATTTTGTTAATTTAATTGTTCTATTTTTTTTAAATTTAATTCTATAATTTATAAGTTTATTTTATTTTATTTTTTTAAAATTTATAGTGTTTTTTTTTGTCTTTTTATTTTTGAATTTTTTTCCTTTTTATATTTTTAATTATCTTTTTTTGTTTTTGTATGTTGGTTTTTTTTGTTTGTTTGTCTTTTTATTATTTTTTGTATTTTTTGAAGTGTTTGTTCTTTTTATCAATATTTGAATTTTTGTTTTCTTTTGTATTATTTTTTGTGTGTTTTTTTTATTGTTTTTATTCTTTTTCAATATTTAAACTTTTGTTTTATTTTATGTTTTTCATTTCTATTTCTTTATACATTTTTTTTTTACAGGGTCCATGTCGATGCTCGTCTAGCAATCCAATGCCATTATGTGCAATTTGATAATTGATTTTAAAGTTTTTTGTTATAATGAATCGAGTCTGCTCCACAATGTATCAATTTCATGGTTGGTATTTAAGGTTTTACTACAACGGGTCGAGTTCACCTACACTGCATGTCAATTCGATGGTTGTTTTTTAAATTTTTGTTGCAATGTATCAAGTTGTCTAAGATTTTAAAATCGATATATATTTAGCATTTAAAGAATAAATTACTCTTGGTATAATAACTCTTTCATTCATATGTTTATTTTTAAAGTTTTTTATCATAAACTTTTTCCATAATGTCATGCTTGAAATATTTTAAAAACTTGATTTTTTTTGTAGTCATAATCTTTGGTTTTAATTGCATGGTTGAAAAATTGTTAGGATTTTAATGTTTTTCTAAGTCATAATATTTTATCTTTAATGCTATGGTTGAAGACAATTGCAATTTCAGGGTTTTTTAGAGTCAAAATATTTTATCTTTAACAACATGGATGGAAATTGCTGGAATTATCATGATTTGAGACACGATATTTTATCTTTAACGTCATGTCCGAAAATTGTTGGAATTTTACAGTTTTTCAAAGTATGGATATTTTGTCTTCAATTTCATTGCTAAAAAATGTTAAAATTGTAACCCGATTTCTTTTTGTTATTCCCGAATCAACACTTATTTTTTAAGAGTGTTTTTTCATACATTTTGCAAAAAAAAAATGGTTTTTACTCCCATTTAAAGAAAATGTTGAAAATTTACCCTAAAAAAACATCATTCTCGCATACACAATTTTCATTTTTGAGTTTCTTTTTATGTGTTTTTGGGCTAGAGTACTTGTTTTGAGGTAATAATTCCAATTTAATCGGTAACCATATTTATTGTCGTACTTTTCATATCAGTGTTAACATTAATGAAGAATTGCAGGTTTAGCATTTAAGCAATATTTTAGACTCCCACGTATGGGTTCGCTAATAAGCTTTTCCAAAGCCATTCAAATATATGTATATATTATGAAATTATCATGATTAAGTCATGAACCATGGGACATTGGAGGATAGTGAGTATACGCTGGATGATAAGATTTTTCTCTTAAAATTACAAGTATGGATGTGTTTTCCAAAACCAACGAAACTTTTATAGTTTATTTTTTGAAGTAAATTATTTGATCAATGTGGATGTAATTGTTTTCAGAAGTGTTTTTAAAATAGTTATTATATTTAAATTGATATTGATAATTTTAATTTAAAATTTTAAAATAAATATAGTTAAAAAAAATTATATAAAAAATGTTGTAAATTGTATTTAGAGATTAAAAATAATTTTGAACATATTAGTTTAGATTTATTTTAGTTCCGGATTTACCTAGTCTTGAGAGGGATCAAATATATCAATATTATAGGTTATCATAAACATGAAACTCAAAAACCAATGGTCATTTAACCAAGTCAAATTTACTTTAACTATCAAACAAAATTAATAAAAATAAAAACAATTGACATTTAGTAACTAGTATAATATAACACTCATTGCATTTTTTTTCATTTCAATTTAACTATGTTTAAACTAAGTGGCAAGAACTAGCTACTATGTAGCACTAATTAGAATTTATAATTTATTTATAAGTATAAATATAATTGTAATCATATATATGTACATCGAAGGCGTCCCTTTTTTAAATTTGTTAGGCTAGGCATTTGTCTACCCTTTTCATCTTTGTTTGAGATCTGTGCTTTTGCTATTTTGTCCATTAAGTGACATCTTTTATTTTCATATTTCCAAATGAATAGCATGCTTAGAGTTATATTTACAATTTTACCATCACAGAGCGGAGAGGAACAATGTGGTGGCACTCCGCCACCATTGAACGCCAGATTTCTAATGGTGGCACGACCTTATGTTACAGGCAGTAGAACCTTTCATGACTTAACAACGACCGACATCTTCAAGTATACACATGTTTCAAATTCATCCTCTCCATCTCTCACCTTTAAGCCAGTGCGCCTGACTGTAAACAATACCTCATTTGCTACCAAGTTTAGCCAAAAGCTAAGAAGTTTGGCCACACCACAATTTTTGGTAATTATTCCTCAAAGCGTTAATAAACACTTTTTCTTCATCATTGGTCTGGGATTGAATCCATGTCCCAAAGGGTAAAAATGCCAAGATCCCGAAAAATCCACCATTTGCATTTAATTACACGGGCACTCCTACCAACCATACGCCGACTTTGAATGATAGGAGGCTGAAAGTGGTTTTGCAAGATACAAGTCTAGTTAGGCGAGATAACCATCCCCTCCTTATTCACATATATGATTTCTTTGTATTTGGGAAGGGCACGGGGAACTACAATCCACACTTTGACCCTAAATACTTCAATATGGTGGATCCTCCCGATCGAAACACCGTTGGAGTTCCTAGTGGAGGTTAGGTGGCTATTCAATTCCAAGTTGACAACCTAGGTAATGTTTTTCACATGTATCCAATCCATTCCCTTGTTACAATCCTGGTCGCATTGATCAAATTATATTGTTCATATCTGTTTTATTTTGATAATTATTAGATAATTTATAGGTATTTTGTTCATGCATTGTCACTTGGAGCTTTACATGAGCTAGGGATTGAAAATGGTATGGGTTGTGCTAGATGGAAATACCCCAAATCGATCTCTGCCTCCTCCTCCTTCAAATTTTCCTGGTTGCTAGCTCATCGTGATGATCAATACAACACCGATGCTCCTATTGACTACTCAAACATGCTGGTATCTATGAAGACATATATGTGCGTCCACTTAATCTAAGTTGTTAAAGGTGCTAGATAGTTAATTTTCTCAAATCGTGGATAAGAAAGGACCATATATTAGTACAACAGTGATGTTGTGTCCCAACTTCGTCGATAATCACTTAATGACGACGTGAATGATAATACTGATTTTGTTTTGACTTTTCTATTTTCATGGTTGCAACTCACGAGTTGCGATACATGTCGTTTCATGAGACAAAATGCCGACAATTTTCTAAATTTCAGTGCACTCAGTTTTGTTCAATATGCCAACGCCTCGCAGTCAAATTTTGAATTTTAAGAAACGCAAAAAACTATAAAATGTTATCATTTATGCGACATTTACTCACACTAATTTTAAGAAGCTAAAACTAACACTACGTTATAGTTTTTTCCTAACAAAAGTACTCATATGCTAACATTTTATTTCACCCATTTAATGAGATTAGTTGAGTCAAGCCATCAATAGACATCACCAATTAATGATAGAAATTAAAACATTTATTTTTACATTATAAAAAATTAAAAAGGTTATAAAAATTAACCAATTATAATTTTGTTATTAAACTAAGAAAATAACGGCAAAAAGACATCGTATGATGCAAGTTTCGAGCATACACATTAGCTTGATATATTATGATTTCTTGAAATCTCATGATCATCTTTAGTTATTACAGTTTTTTTTATAAAATTACATCAATTTTAAAATTTGACAATCAAGGTATAAATTTTTATTTTGATTATTCTATGTTTACATTTTCCATATGTAGATTAAAAATCAATGTTATGTTTATATATTAAAGATTCAATTTTTTATTATTATTTTATGTTTATGTTTTTCATCTATAGATTAATAAATTATTCAATATTATAATTGGATACAATAATAATTGTTTTTTTTAATTTTTTATCTAAATAAACTTAATAGATATTTATATCTAAAACCATAAATTAAATAATTATTTATTTTTTAATATGAAGTTAAATTAATTTATATATATTATTATATATATATATATATATATATATATATATATAATATTATATATATTATTATTAGAATGTATATAATTATTATTGAAGATAGTCTTAGTGCTAATGAAAAGATTATTGATTTTTCTATATATTATTTAAATTGAATCTATTTTTGGTTCTAGAACAAAACCCAAAAGTGTTATAATTGGATAATAGTTTAATTTTCTCACATGTGAAGAAAATGTAAATAAATAAGGATGATGATGGTTCTCGTTTTTAATTGACAATTTAATTATGATAATTTTTGTCATTTTCAAAAAAAAAAATTAGAGTGAGCTTCTTGCATAACACTAAAGAGGGATGCTACCTAAAAGCACATGATCCCATTGTTATTGCCTTAAGAATGACAAGGAAGGACAAATTGTCTTTTAGTTTTGGAATAAGATCAAACATTGTGTTTGATTAACTAAAATCTCATCTTCCATAAACAAAGGAAAGAAAAATAGATTAATATAATCCGAAATCTAAAAGCACACGATAATAACCAATCCACCCTATATAAATTATGGCAAGAAGTGGGGGTGTATGGAGTGGCTTTCTTTCTCAGTGTGGATTTAACTTCGCCTTCATGGACCCGATGAGTCAATGTAAGGTGACATTTGGAGAAATTGTGGAGCTATGGTTGACCATGTAGAACATCCAACTCTGTTTGAGAATGGTTAATTATGTTAGCCATGATGACCATGGCCAAGTAATTATGTTAGCCATGAGGAACATAATCGATTTCATCATGGTTGACCATGTTGTCTATAATTGATAATGGATGAACATGTTGACTATGCTTAACATGTTGTCTATGGTTGACCATGGTTAACTAATTCAACTTGAACATCTTCTTTCCATAACATTTCCAGTAATTTAACATAAGGATCTGACATAATCAACATTGAGATAACATCCGCTCCGCCGTCTAACTCATTCTCAAAGGTAGAGAGGAGGGCAGAGGTCACATAACCAGATACCCAACAAACTTTGTAGACCACAATACGTGCTTTGGGCACCATTCCTTTGGAGATTCCATGCGCGTACTCCATCATGTTGGTTCTGTCAACAAAATAGCTCGTGATGATGGAGGCAGTTTGTATGCCATAGCCTTGTGAGCCCCAATCTGAACGAATTTCCACTATCCCGTTCAAGGGGTCAAATGTTGCTTCGTAGCCTTTGTAGAAACACTGTGCTCCAACCACATCAACATAATAATATCAGAGTGAAATTTTAGCATATAAAAATGTGAAAATATTAATTCTTATTTTTAAATTCTATATTTAAAATTAAACATGGTGTAATATTTAGAGTTTTTATACAAATTTTGTATGCATGTATATTTCCAATAAAAATGGATATTTGTTGTCCTCATTATGTGAATACAATTAAATTTATTAGTTATTTGTTTCTATATATAAAATTTATGTTTATTTTATTATTAGAAGTTTTTTTTTTTAAAATATTATAACTGATTTCAATTCTAAAATTTAATTATAAATTTATTTTTGCTTTATTCTAAAGGTTCATCTTTTCAATTTTCTATTCCTTCTATTTATTTTTATATTTTTAAAATAGTTAGTTAATATATTTTTAAAAATATATTGAATATAAATATAAATTATATAAATATTTAGTGATAGATTCTCAATCCATTTTTTATTATATTATATATATATATGATATAAGCTGTACTGTTTACATAATTATTTGGCAACTCATAATTAGGATATGAACGCGACACTCGTTTTAAATGGAAGGTATATAAGATACGATGTTATGTGTTACTTAAATTAAAAAATATTATTAAAAAGTTGATTTTGATTTTTGATTGTAATATCGCGGTCATATCATTAAACAAAATTCAATCATTTTTCCCTTAATTTAGAAGTGTTAAATTTTTAGAAAAAAAATAATTATTTTATATGTGAATATTAGAAAAAGAAAAAATACACTTAAACGAAATTCAATATTATTTTTTCCTTAAAAAACAAAAATTACATTTAAATGTTTTATTAATATGTCATATTATAACTCTTCCAATATATTAATATATTTTTTCATTATATATTTTTCATACCTATATATTTCATATCTAAATAATTGTGCAAGGGATTTTTCCTTGCGAAAGATGTTATTTACAACACTATATAATTTATTAAAATTTTATCTCATACTGATTCAAAATTATTTGTGAAAACATGTGTTTCTTTCAATGCTATATCATGATGTTTTGATTTATAATATATAAGAATATATATTAGCAATTACATCAAGAGGCATAAAGGAATGCTAATATGAGTGGGGATGTGGAAGGTAATGAAAGTTTAATGTACAACTATGGTTTTAAAATAATAAGCACATAATTTGAAATTATTTGTGAAAATATGTGTTTCTTTCAATGCTATATCGTGATGTTTTGATTTATAATATATAAGAATATATATTAGCAATTACATCAAGAGGCATAAAGGAATGCTAATATGAGTGGGGATGTGGAAGGTAATGAAAGTTCAATGTACAACTATGGTTTTAAAATAATAAGCACACAATTTGAAATTATTTGTGAAAACATGTGTTTCTTTCAATGCTATATCGTGATGTTTTGATTTATAATATATAAGAATATATATTAGCAATTACATCAAGAGGCATAAAGGAATGCTAATATGAGTGGGGATGTGGAAGGTAATGAAAGTTCAATGTACAACTATGGTTTTAATATAATAAGCACATAATTTGAAGCTCAACCTCTACTTAGAGATTATATTAAGCACACAACTATAATATATCAAAAAAACTATATGCATTGTTGATGAGTTTGAACACAAAAAAGATGGCAATCACATCAGTGAATATGAAAAGGAATATGTGCCTCGTGGATGCACACTGGAGGTCAGCGTGGTGGACATGTTAGAAAAAGATCAGTCAGCATGGTGGGCCTACCATCAAAACACTTGGCTAATTGTTGCATAATGTATCAATATATAGCGATGTGGTTGAACACAGAAGATGCGACATGGTGTGGTATAAGTGTTTAATATGTATATGTATCAATTTTAATGCTAAATAATGTTAATTTGATAATTTTATTTCTTACCAATCAAGTAAGATTTAGTTGGTTTCAAAGAGTTTTTCATTTATGGGCTCTCAACCAAAAGTTAGAATTCGATGTTAATGTTAAATAAATGGTATTAGATAAACTTATTGCTTACCAATTGCATAAATATAAGAACTCTTATTTGTAAAAGAATAAATATTATATAAATATTAAATGTATTAGTTTTCACATTGTTGTCTGTTTCAGTTGGGTTAATACAACTGAGAGGACAACTTCAAAGAGAGAGACAAAAATTCCACAAGGTAGAGATTTCCCAGGGGAGACTAGAGGCACTCTCGAGTCTCCGTTGAATGCAACTCTCACCGGCTTGCCAATGTCCAATGTTTCTCTTCTAGACAAAAGGATTGTTGCAATAAAAACCATGTCAATTCGGGTAGTCACCCTTTTATATCAAGGTTTTGAGGGATTTTTGTTACATTAATTCCATCATTCTTGTGGCTCATGAAGATGGATTCAACATATCCATTTATTATTGGGCAAATACATTCCTTGACTATGTACCCGAATTTAGATTCATTTGGGTCTATATTGATTTGAGTGGAAAAGCATAATTGTTTGAAGGGATTTGAAATGGGAAATATGGGAATAAAATTTCCTTTCTGTCATTTTGCAACACTAATATACAAGGTATATAATCAATACAAAGTAAATGAAGATATTTCACTGAGGAGGTTCAAGGTGTATTGAAGCTACCAATCATGAACCTTGTCCAAAAATGTGAACCTACAAGTTTCACCAACCTTGTCCAAAAAGGTGGACCTATCTATCTATAGAGAATGATCCTAAAGTGGGGATGCTAAGCATATGAAAATGCCATGCAATTATGCATATATCAACTATAATGTGGTGTTGGAACCTAGTTAGAGTATGTCAAACATATCAATTAAAAAGATCTCAAATACAAAGCTTCTGCAAACATTTTCAAGAGAGACACTAATCCCATTTTACTACCAGTAGAGGACAAAGCAATTCCATTCTTCATGACAAGGTAGGAAAAGAGTTCAGAAGCATGTAAACAACGTTGCAAAATCCTTCAATTATGTACTCTATCATTAAAGAGAAGAAGAAAAGTTATCTTAGTTTTTGAATCATTTTAATCACTACAACAAAACCCTGTGATTAGCATCCCTTTTTGCTTCCTTTTTTGCATCTAGAGACCATTTTTGGTGCT
>APFE031162882.1:0-11405 GCA_000404065.3 Pinus taeda | reverse complement strand
CCATCCTATCAGATATAGATTTCTTCATTGATAAATCTCTAAAAAGCTCATGGAAGGACATAAAAATTCTTTCATGTAGAAGGAATTCCGGGAAGGCTTGGAAGAATGAGAAGTGTATATAAATATTAAGAGGTCCAGGATACATAGAGTGGAATGCATATTAATAGTGATGCCTTTGTGCAGAAGCTATTGAATGGATCTTGTTACATATGGATAGCAAGAATCTAGTTCTCAGTAGTGAAAGCAGAAATGAGATCGCCACCTACCATCCACATGAAATACATTCTTATTACAATATGGTAACCCCCAAATAATATTTGAATACTCAGTTCTATGCAACTTGGGAAAACCTGGATACCAAGGAAATCCTCAAGTCGTGGTGGCAAGAGCTTGCAAGATTTTTCCAGAGACCAAGTGTAGTCTACATGAACAAATATTTGAGAAAGGTTTACCAATATCTCATGGCGATGTGCTATAGACTACATGGGAAGAAAAATGTAGAATATTTTGAGGAGAGTTGGGTTTATCTGCTCAAGATAGTTGTTTCAAGAGGAAAACTCTTTAACTAGGCCGATATCCTCTCTCATGAGCTACAACATGACATATAATAGGCCAAGACATCTTTACATGCCAAAAAAGCACCAACATTTTACATGTCCACTTAACTTCTAGATTGAACATGTGCTCATTATAAGTTCAAAGGAATGAAATGGAATTGGACCCCTCATGAGAAGTTGCCTCTCTATTTCCATTGCATATTGTTATCAAAAGTTAGTTTTCGAAGAGTATATGCACAACTGGATGAAAATTTCTTTGCAGATGTCTATAAGATGATTTTTGAGATTAAACCTCATTTCATGATATATTAGGTGAAGGAGGGACTTTGTGATGTTGTAGATTGGTTTGTTACATACATCAGATGTTTTGGGTGTCAGATAGCCTCTCACTTTATGTAGAGGTATGTGACCAATAAGGTGGTCTTGTAGGAGGTAGCCTATCAGTTGAATAATGGATTGTCTACACAACTCCAGAGGAGGAAGAAGGTCCCTTGGCCTAATTTTCCTTTACATATTGGAATTTATGAGCTTAAGAGCCTTAAGACGACTGATGCTGAAATTGAAGAACTTAGATTTCTTCATTTTGGAGCAATTAGTTTTCATAACTATTATTCCAGGAATGTTTGCAGGAAACATTGTAATAAGATACAATATAATTGGTTGTATGTACCAATGACTATTCCAAAAGATGAAAATATCAAGAATCGGTACAATGCATTAAGGAAGAATCAACTATGAGGTAGGGCCCTCCCAGTTTCCACAGGTACCATATGAACATATGGAGGAGAGTCAATGGGAAGTAACTCCCCAAGTGGACATTGTATCACCTAGAAAGAGGCTAAAGCATGATCTAGTGGAAGAAATAAGTAGAAAGTTCAAGTCTCACCCCATGTGAAAAGGTGCAATTGAGGCAGAGAAACAAAGGAAACAAAGGGAGGAAGAGAATCAAAGATTAGAAGAAAAGAAGCAGCTAGAAGAAGAACACAAAAGAGAGACTTATGTAAAGAATAAGAAGAAAAGAAGAAGCAATATGACTTGTTGAAGAAGAGAAAATCAGAGGAGGAAAGGAGAAGAGAAAAATAAGAGGAATAACATAAGAAGTCACATGATAAACAAGAGGAATAAACCACAAAAAAGATGGAGAAAGAACCTATTTCCTGTGAAATGGAAGCAGAGTTGGAGTAGTAGGATGCCATTGACTAAATTTCAGATGAACCAAGCACTCAACCATAACCTCCTCTCATTGATGGCCATCTCCCATTCAACAAAATGGGAATTTCTCCTTCACCTGATGACAGGGTTATGGATATGTCCAAATTTACCTTTGATCAATTGAAGAAAAGGATTCTATAAGAAAGTTGAAGGTAATTTCCCAATGATCCTATCCATAGCCATAGAAAAGGTAATAACATCCAATACATGGAGGAATCCTTGTGTAGTCATGGTAGTGAAGCAACGAATGTGGATTTTGCAACAATAACACAAGACAATACAAAGTATCTCATGAGTAAGAATGCATGATTGCAGAAATAGCCAGCTGCAGCACAAAAATAGGTTGATTATCTTTCCAAAGAGAACCAATGGTTGTATTTTACTAAGTATCAGCACGATGGAGCTCCAGTTGGTCATATTTGAAGAACTAAAGCTGATGGAATATACCTTGAAGAAAATATACAATGATATGATTCTCTTGCACGAGATGATGTCACCCCTGGTCGATATCTAGAAGAAATCTCAAGAGATCCTGAAGGTTATGAAGGTTACAAGAAAATTTGTAACTTTGATGCAGGATTGGAGTCCCAAGTATATTAATGGTTTTGGGCAGTTGGTCAAGAAAGACAGATTGGCAGCTGAGGAGGATAAAACACATCTAAGACTTCATACTCAAAACTACACCCACATTAGTGAAAAAGTAACCAACACCATAGACACTTATGTTCGAATGCATAGTGGTTTAGAGTCCTTGACACAAAAACATAAAATGCCTTCTATGGGTTCACTTAGAGAAATAAGAGGCAAGGATGTCATCATGCAGGAGATAAAAGAGTTTATTGAACAAATCAAGCAAGAAATAGATAAAAATGGCTTGGATATAACCAAGATTTCTATTCTAAAATATGCAATTGGGCTAGCTAAAGTTCACATGAAATTATCCTGGTTGTGGAATAGCATACAATCAAACTCCAAATCCATATTATCAAATGCATTATAGGCAAAGATGCGATATGTTGTAGATATGCCAATCAAAGTTGAAGTTATCGTAACAGAGTTCAGAGCATGTCACTCTTACATCACAAATGAAATCCATTCACAAGCCACTGATTTGTATTTTCCTCCTACATGAGGAGTTTTGTCTTATATAGCCACCATTTTGATGTAATTTGTCATTTATGAATAAAATTTCAATGTAAAAGAAGTCTAAGAGACTCATGTGGAATATGAAGAGTCAAATAGAAGTCCATAGATTGTGGAAGTCAAAGAGTCATGAGGAAGCTCAAGGGTCATTAGCATTTGTTATAAATAAGCCCTCATAACTCAAGCAACAAGCTTGGACTTTTAGAGATTTGGCCTTAGCTTCTCTAGTGGTGCATAAGGGAGAAGATCATTCTCTTACAGAAAAGTTGTAGCTTCATGTTCCACTATTGGAGCTAGTGTATCATCAATGTAACAATGTACTTGAAACATTCATTAATTAGTAGAAGCTCTCAGAGCTAACACTCTTTCATGCATCTATCGTAAATGTTGTAAGGAAGTTTCTTTACATTTTTGCAGTGTATGTTGTGTTACATATACTAAAGATAATGAACTATTTCATTAATTTAGTTATGAATCTTGTTGAATGGGTGTTGTTATGTGTTTATATGGTCGTTGTTATCTTGTGAACTAATTCGTAGGTTAATCAATGATTCTTTCTCAATTTCTCTCGCATGTCTCTCTTAGTATAGTACTAATACTTTTATATTAGAGTCTTGTCTCTTATCCTTCTTGAGTGGAAGTTCCTTTTACACCTAACACTTTATGCTTCACAAAGGTTACACACTTTCTACCCCAAAGATATGTGCAATATATCTTGTGTATGTTTTTCAACCAAGGAATTCCTTTAAAATCACTTGCAATGGTGGTCAGACCTTATATCAGGATGGGGATCCTACACCAAATGGTGTGATGTTTAATTGGGACTTCACATTAGGAAGACCCCCTGTATGTTGGCCACATCCCATATTGTAAACAAGTTCTTATCTTCTTTCTTTCCATGTTGTTTTATATCGGTTTTGATTGCTTATATCTTTGTGTTTTCAAGTTGTGAACGATGGTGGCTACATTGAAAATTTCATTACACTTATCCTTGACCTTCTTTCCGGTTAGGTTAGGAGTAGGTCTAATTGCATCCTAGTTTCCTTTTTTTTTTCTCTACTTAATTCTTCCTTTGTTTTTTTACTCTCGTCTTGCATGTTCCTTTTTAGCTAGATTATCCATTTTCTTTGTTCTTTTGATTTTGTTTCCTTGTTTTCTCATGTCTTCTCTTTCATTTTTTATTTAACAAGACTTTGCATGAAAATTCTCTTGATTGGCCCAAAATACAATGTGGAAAAACTTTAAAAGGGAAATTGCGATAATGAACAACACTTGGCTAATCTGTTACCCTCTTCTCTATTTGGGTTTATATATATTTTAAATTTAATGATGTCTGAACAAAAAATACGATTTGTTCCATAAATAAAGCCTTTGGCCAAACTACAAAGGTCGTACCTCTATTAGGATCTTCACTCCCCACTCAACCTTGTATTTAATTGTTTTTTGACTTGTCGACTTAATCAAGTAAGAAAGGGAGAGGAGAAAACTTTAAATGAGCATATCAATTTTAGATATATTTCAAAACCCTTAAACAAGGAACAACCTCTCTTGCTTGTAAAATAAGTCAGGATCCCTGTTCCACTTGTGCTACTAATGTTCAATAAATGCTTCAAGCATATCTTTCAAATAAAAATAAAGGGTGAAGAAGAGAAAAGATTCCTCCATAGAGAGGTGAATCAAGCAACTTCATTGGGGTACTAAATAGGCCTGCTGGTAGTGAAGCAATGCTTGTGATTCCTTGTGGTGACTCTGCCAGGATACTAAACAAGCTCGCTAGAATCAGAGAAAGATTAGGGAATATGCTTGACTCTGATTATCAAAATCTCAATATACTTATTATCCTCCCCCCCATCTAATCAGTTGAGGTATGACTAGTCTTGTAAATGTGTTTGAAGCTGAGAAAGGAAGATAAAAGACTATATATTTTAGTCGGGATAAGTGGCAAAGCTAGGCGATCTATATGGAGAGTCATTGCTTCCTACAATATTGAAACCTTCCACTTAAAGGTAAAAACTAAACATAGATGTTGGAGTTCTACTAGTGTGTCACCAAGTGTTGTCGCTGCAACAAACACCCTCCAAATTTTTTCCTACACTTAAATTTTGGAGCCTACTGAGGATCTTGTGATCTATTATTCCATGGTCACTTCATGGTTGATCAGTGTGTTTCTTATTATTTTTAGGGTCATTCATGGACACTGAGTGGCTACTACATCCATAGGAAAATCTAGGTAGATCAACTTGAAGGGATCTACCCCTCAACCAATCTAGCAAGGCCTAACCCTAAGGGAATCGAGGAGATTTGACCCTGTGACTTCGCGATAGGAAAGTTACTTAACAATAACAACTTTACCAACTAAACTATCCCTTAGGGCTTAGTTGGTCGGTGTGTTGTAGCTCAAGTTTTTATTTGTCCAAATTTTTAAATATATATAAAGAAGAAAAAAGAAGAAAGAAGTGAAAATTTTGTAAAATGGTTAGAATCAAACTGTATTGTTATTATTATCAAATTCTAACCTTTCAGGCTCAACAATTATTAATATGTATATGTGGGCTGACAATAATAAGTGTGAAGGATTATATTTCATGCAACTTCGGTGCCAAATTGCGTTGCATTTAGTGACAGTCATTGTTACACTTCATCTTGTCACCATGACAAATAATTATCAAAATTGGATCCCTCACCATCCATCCAAGTGTCATGAAGCTCTCCCTTGCAAGTACACAACTTATATTCCTTGAATAAAGTGGAATTTTTGGATCTCATGGTACAGAACTCTGCTGTTGATCATTTGCGTAGTTTTTCTATACAAAAACCACACATGTGAAGTTTCTTCCACTGTAAACTATGTAGAACTGCGATATGTTTTTGAACAAAAAATGCGCAAGTAATAACCTCATTTTTTATGGAACTAATTCCCATTCTTCAAGGAGCCCTCATCCCTGTTTTAGTGTATCTCATCCTTGGACTAAGGATATCAAACTACTTCCTTTTGGCCTATTAATCAGGCCATAGGTGGGGGAATTGAGAGAGGCTACTGAGAGTAAGTTTATGTTGAGGGAATCAGGATGGAGAGCTTATCATTCTTGGAGAGTATTGAGATCAATGTGAGGAGTTTCACAACATCAAGGCCCAAGTTTTGTAGCTCCATTATGTTTATGAAATTAATACAAATAAGCATTTCTTCTCACTTCATTGTTTAATGGATTAATTGATGAATTTCATGGATGGTTTATGTTATTAATATTTGTCCATTGGAATGATGTTATTTATATTGGTCCATTTGAATGATGTTTGTCACTAGTCTCCTTGATCACTAGTTTGAATTATTTAATCATTTATGATGCATATGCCTTTGATCCTTTGTTGTTTCCATGTGTGCAAGTCTAGATTCAAGCATGGAGGAGATGCATTGAATCACAAAGGGGGGTCTTCATCAAGCATGTCGTAATAAGGCATGGATTTCCATTTCTCCCATTATTAGCATATGATTCAAGAAAAGATAGATTCAGGGAAGGAATCAGCTTGATTGTTTATTTGTTTCTTGTTTCCATCTAGGATCTAGAGAGATCACTCTTGTCCGCAAGAGGGATTTATTTAACTAACAAATTGGCGACTCCACTGGGGAACATCCTATTCTTTTCCATCTCGTTTTTTTAATTCTCAAACCTTTTTAAATAGCTTTATCTGAGTCTTGACAAGTTAATGATCTTTCAGATTTTGTAATTTGCTTGGATACTTTTTTATTTATTTATTTTTTTGTTAAGTTTCTTGACCTGCGTGATTTGTGTTCATACACAGAGCGCAGATATGTGCAATTTGTGCATTAAGAAACTTACGCATGCGCACTGGTCTATACTGGCTACCTATGCATACTATGAGAATTTTTGGAAAAATTAGTTTTTCCTCTCATTTAATTATGAAATTTTGTTTTTTTTACAACTTCATTACACGTGCCTATGCATCCAGTCAGTTTTCGTGTGTTTGATCAGGTGTTGTGAAGGAGTTTTCTTGAGATTCTTTTAGTTTTCAAGCATTAAAAGGTAGGGTTTCTTGAGAATTAGTGTTTTAATGAGATGTGATTCTTGTGTTGCATTGAAAACATGAGTCATTTTTAGTCCAGTATTGAAGTTTAATCAGAGTTACACTTTAAACGTTGATTTCATAACATTCATTCAAGCATTTTCATTTTAAGGATTTCTTTGGGTGTTTTGAATTTGAATTTCTTTGGTCATTTTTCAAAGATTTGTCTCGGTTTCTTAACAAATTTTTCACGTTTTTGCTTTCAATGTGTTTGAGTGTTAATCGCCTTTGAGTGTCATTATTTTTTGATCTTGGAATTTACACCCGATTTCCTTTACTTACACTTGATTGGTTCTTTAGTTGGATTAGTGAAGGGAAATAGTCTTGTTGTTTTTTTGTTGATTTGGAATCATCTTATGTTTGTGTTGAAGAATTCTCTTGCATAGATTACATTTGCATGGTTAGAATTCTCATTTCATGAATGAAAATTGTGCATAGCTTACATTTGCATAGTGTTCACAAAAACTGTGCATAGATTACATTTGCATAGTGTTCACGGGAATCATGCATAAATTACATTTGCATAGTGTTCACGGGAATTGTGCATATATTACATTTGCATAGTTTTCAAGCAAATTGTGCATATATTACATTGTGTGGTTTGCAACTTAGGGATTTGAATTGCATTGAAAATTAGAAGTGGTATATTTTGGAGTTAATATTTTAAAGAAGAACCTCTTTACTTACTGTAGCTAGAATTCATCGAAATGAAGAGATTACAAATTTCATATTTGATGTATTAGAGTTTTGACTCAAGTCATAATACCATTAGTTTCACGTCCATTCACCCTTTGAGTAAATAACAACTTAATTACACAACGTTAATAAAATTCATATAGAATTTTTATTATTTTTAGGGCTTTTTCCACCTACAGTAGATTAGGTTGTATGGCTTTCGAATAACGAAGTGAGTAAAATTTCCAAAGCTACAAACAAACTATAGAATCTTGAGTTAGGGAGAGAAGATCCAATTATTTCAGTTTTGCTCTGGGAATCTCTTCTTATACATGAGTTAAGCATGAGATCATGTCAAATTTGGTGAAGTGATCACACCCACTTCATTAGCCAAGATATAGTGATTTGCACGTATCACAATGGTACCAAAAGGTACTTGGGGTCACTTGAAAGTAAACCTTTGGTTAATCATGTGGAGGAGCCTTCAAGGGGTTTGAGTTTGTTACTCTTCCCTTGCATGTACATCTGATCTACGACTGCCCCACAGGTAAAATTGTTGTATTTGGTAAACTTAGTGACCATAATCCTAGGGCTATACCTAAGGTGATGACAGAGGGAAGGTCCTGCTATACCTGGAACAGACGTTGACTAGTATACTTTCACCATATTATTTCATTAAGTAGGTTGCCAGTGTAACTGGTTCCAAGTGCTCATATCTATAAAATTTTCACTTTGATCTCTGTGACATTGGATTTCAACACCAACTAGTAAATATTGATCTCTGTGAAAGGTTTTTTTGTATGGTTTGAATCCCTAGATTTTTATCGTGTGTTACCTAGTTTGTTTTTAATTTTTTACAAGACCTTAGGTGTGGGTTGTGAATATTATTTAATTTTAGTAATAAAGCTTATTTGGAGTGGATCTAATGGATACCCATCCAGAAGTTACCGACCAAGGAAACCCTATTAACGAGAATCCTAATCCTTTCCCTGATTTTGGAAATGTTGATCTTCCTTATCTGGCTACATTGTCACTTCCTGGATTCATGATAGGTTTACCTATATGGTCGTGCTCAACTTATTTAATTCCAAATACTCCAATTGTACCAACTCAACCAATTTTTTCACCTCAACCGAGTTCACCATCTCAACATCACCAACCTACTGTTGACCCTTTACCTTCTTCACCCAACATGTCCTCCTCCCTTTCTTCTTCTTCGCTTGGTAAAAGACTTGATGCTAGTAACCAGGTGACTAAGAAGAAGACGAAAGGGAAGAAGAAGAAGAAGAAAGATAAGAAATAAGTAAACCAACCAACCATGGGCGTAAGTATCGGTAATGTTGAGGAAACTTCTACAATGCATCATAAGCCCAAATACCCTTGCAATGTTTGTAAGGGTGACCGATTCCTTATTAATTATCAAGGTATTCATAGGGTTTTGGAAGTATGGTCAAATAATTCTCATCAACTTGTTGTTGATCCATCAACCTGTGATTCTTAGATTTCGGGGAAAAAGATTAAGGACATGTTTCCTTGTAGGTTATGCAAAAGGACTCCTCATAGTCACCTTTTTCTTCACATGGATGAAGGCTCAAAATTATTGGAAAAACTTACTGTTTCACAGCAACAACTTCCAACTAATTACTATAAACTTTCTCCCCATCTACCGTTAGTTGACAAAGTGATTGATCTAAATCCAAGTGCAGTCGATCTCACTCTTCCGTTGGAGGGTGAAACATGTGTCACTCAGGTTGATGGACTATTTGTTGATCAAGTGGTCAAATTGATTCCATATTCGGTCAATCCCACTCTCCCTTTAGTGAGTGAACTTCATACCACTCAGGTTCTTCATGTTACCTTAGATTCTTCTACACATGGGGGCATTTCATCTATTGCTTTTGAACCCCATCCAAGTAATGAGGCTATTTCTTTTGATTGGAGTAGAATGACAGAACCTCGTCTTCCTTCTTCCACCCCTTTCCAAATCATTGTGAAGGTTTATGGTAAGAATGTGCGACACACAAATGTAGATGAAGGTGCTTCTGTCAGTATTTTATCCTCGACTGCTTGGCAAGATTTGGGCTCCCCTCAACTTATGCCTGTTACATAGAATCTTTTAGCTTTTAACATAACCATTAGTGAACCTTTAGGGATCCTTCCTAAGTTGCCTATTACCTTGGAAGGTAAAATTGTCTGTATTGATCTTATGGTAGTCCAAGGTCCCTTGGATTTCAATTTTCTCCTTGGGTGAGACTATGTCGATGCCATGAAAGTTGTCACTCTTTCGCGTGATTTCCTTCCCTCACAATGGAAACATTGTGATGGTCAACAAAATTTCATATGTTGATCTTGCTTCGACTACCAGTCATCTGACACCCCTGAATGTTCTTTATATGGAAGTGGTACCCACCTTCCCACGGGTTACTTATGTGGAAACCAGTCCCATGTTTTTAGTTACCGATGCAAGTGAGCCTCTCACTACTTGCTCGACTTCTTTTGACTTAGATCTGGTAATTGACATGGTAAAAACATCAATGGGGGAATTTGAATATGATTTTCTTATCCCTATTGATCCCCTTGACATGTGTTCCTTCCAGAGAATTGTTCTTCTATCTAATGAAGACCTTTTGGAAGCCATGATCAAGGGGTGTCCCTTGTCATGTGTTTCTTCCATATGGAAGCCATGAACAGGGTCTCATGACGATGGTTCTTTTACTATGTCAACCTCGTTAAAAAATGAAACAACTCTTTTTGATGATGGTTCTTTTACTGTGTCAACCTTGTTAAAAAATGAAACAACTCTTTTTGAGGATAGTTCTTTTACTGTGTCAACCTCGTTAAAAAATGAAACAAGATATTCTAAGGATGCTTATTTTACTATGTCAACCTCATTAAAAAATGAAACAGATCCTTATGAGGATAGTTTTTTTCCTATGTCAACCTCATTAAAAAATGAAACAGGGTTCCATGAGGATAGTTCTTTTATTGTGTCAACCTTGTTAAAAATGAAACAAATCCTTATGAGGATAGTTCTTTTCCTATGTCAACCTCGTTAAAAAATGAAATAGGTCTCTTGAGGATAGTTATTTTACTATGTCATCCTCATTAAAAAATGAAACTGGTCATTTGAGGATGGTTCTTTTACTGTGTCAACCTCCTTAAAAATGAAACAAATCCTCCCCTAATTGAGTCAAGTTTTTTATTTGATCTCGTAGATGAACCTTCATTTCATCCACCTACTAGTAACTAATAGTCTACTCAGGTGAATGAAACGAAGTTTGGAGGGCATGTTCCCTTGCAGTCATTATGCTGGGGGGATGAAAACCACCCTCAAGCACAATTTTCTCTGTTTCAAGCTTGTGTAAAAATGAAACAACCCTCAAGCACAATTTTTCTTTGTTTCAAGCTTGTGTAAAAATGAAACTTATCTCGAGTCCATTTCAGTTATTATTTTCAAGACTCATAAAACTCATGAAAATCCCAAGCTTATTTTGCTATCTTTTCATGCTCGTAAAACGTACATGAAAATGTCGATTTCTTTCCGTCTTTTCTTGCTCGTTAATTAAATTGAACGTTGGTAAGATGAATATGTTTTTATCACTTTTTTGAACTCAGTAAAACTTACAAAAAAAGCGAAATGATAGAGTCCTCTTTTAAGCCCTTTTCAGACTCTTAAAGCATGAAAAGATTGTCAAATACTTATTTGTTCGAACTCGTAAAAGTAAATGAACAACC
>APFE031162880.1:0-23563 GCA_000404065.3 Pinus taeda | reverse complement strand
CCTGCAGAGAGCACAACCCTCTCTCGTTTTCCAGCTTCTCCTGGAAGGGAGCTACAACCCCCTTTAGCTCTTGCACTAGCCAAGATACTAGTACGTAGGTGCTAGCCTACAAAAGGCTACAATCTTCCAGGGACCATGTTTCATACATTTTCATACTGGATCCATAAGTACAAAACAATCATTGCTGCAATACAATCATCAACTTATACTTGCATCATAAATCTCTAAATCACCCAATACTGAATCACTGAAACCCTGTCATCAAAACACAGAACACAAACCAAAGCCCAGAACTCTACAATAACCACTAGAATCAACAGCAACCTGAAAAACCAAATCTCATAATGCATACGCTACTTGACTATATCAAAACGGTTTGTATACGCGCTTTCACCAGAGACAACCCGCGTACAGATCTAAAGATAATTACTTATACCTTCACTGTCATATCCAACCCGAGCCAAGCAGCACAAACCGATAACCAGCAATACTAGATCTTCCCACTTCATCAGACATCCATTCCTTTCACTACGCTTTACCTAATGACCTTCTCCTTATATAGGTTAGGCTTCTCTCAATACCATGGTCCAAAACAATGTAGAAACAATACCATGGACCCAATACCTGGGGTCGTCATTTCGAACCAAATACCATGGACCAATACCAAAATACCATGGACCAAATACCACGGACCAAAACCATGTACGCACTTTTCCTTCTGTGAACCTGCGTGTATACGTATACGCGCCTTTTTCTCACATAACCCACATATATACGCTTTCATCAAGTCTAACCCGCGTATACCTTTCTTTTGACCCACTGCATTGGATTTGCCATCTGATTAAGTTGTCATCACCTGTATCAAACCTCTGAGTGAGTTTCCATCAAGGACAACACCTGAATCATAATGTCAACAAATTTCCGTATTATCTACCGTATATTACTTATTTGGGAGGCGATAACCATAGGTTGTCTAGTTTTGTGGGAATTAAACGACCATTTTTCTTGCCCATCTTCAATCTATGGGAATTCTTTCGAGGTATTTTCATGGATTCATTTGAGCCTGCTGAGAATATTGACATTCGACTTGTTTGATTATTATATGATGATTTCTCTGTGAGTTCCCAGCTATGGGAGCCCTTGAGATTTTTCACCGGCTTGGCGAGGTCTTCCACGCATTTCACATCTCCTAGACACATGAATGATTACGACTTGTTGCTGAAAAATTTTGGACAAACCCTTCCTGCAAAGTACCCAAAGAAACAACTAAAATCAGCAAAATATTGCAACATCCCCTGTTCAAAATGAAAATGAAGCAATTTTCTTAATCAATAAATTGTCGCCTGTCGACTTACTTGCGAGAGGGAAGGCTATCTTTGATAGATTTCATGTGGAAGAGAGGGCTGCCATGGGGTATCAGTGGAGGCGAGAAACCCCATGAAGAATTGACGTTGTCTGTCATGTTGTCCTAGGAAGTCGAGGAGGTCATCGAATAGGCTGAAGAAAGAGAAAAATAAGTAGAAGATGAAGATAAATCTCATAATTTCGATATGAAGCGCTCTTGCACCATGAGTGCTCATAAAGAAAATAAGGTTTCTAGATCTTGAATTTTTGTCACAATTTTTTTGTTTCTTTCTTTTTGCACAACTGAAATTTCCCTCCTGCCATTGATCGTGCCGGCCATTTTGTAGTAGGCAACCCATAAGGACGTCTGGGCATATGTTCATAGAAATCACACCATGTGGAACTATCTGGAGAGAAATTTACTTGGGGCGGGCCATACTCATTGTTAAATAAGAAGATAAGCTTCCGGCAGGCGATTTTCTACTCGTAGCTAGTGGTTTTAGTGTTCCCAGTTGGCGGTCTTCAGCTCTTGTCCTCGAAAATTCGAACAACTTGTTTTCTATTGGCATAGAAATCTGTGGATACAACGATCGTGCAATATGGAGGATGCTTCACAGCCAAAGATAGGGACATATGTCTTTCTCACACTATGAGACATATATCATCAAAGGACGAAAAAGGTAGACAAAAATCAGAGATCGATTAATGAAAAAAAAGGTCTCTCTACCTAATTATTTGAAAACTTAAAATAACAATACAACAAACTTTATAAATTATTAGTATTAATGTCGAGATTAAAATAACATCCATCCATATTAATGTTGGGATTATAATGCCAGTGATCCATATTTGAATTTACATTTGTTTTAAATAATTTCTATTTATTAATATTTGAATTTTAAACTTTACTTAAAAATATATTATTATAATTATTTTTTAAAATCAAATAAAAATAAAACTTATATCATTTATATAAAATTTGAATCGAAATAACCATTAATTAATTTAAAAGAAATATCATTTTTCTTAAAAATCCTTTGTTATTTTGATTTTCATATGTTATTATAATCTCAAGATTTAAATGTAAAGTAATAAATAAATATCGTTTTTCTTAAAAATCCTTTGTTATTTTGATTTTCATATGTTATTATAATCTCAAGATTTAAATGTAAAGTAATATCAATATTTTAAGTAAATTTTAATCATTTAAAATGATTTAAGTTTTCATTTTGATTTCTTATATGTCTTTTTAATATACAGAGAGGATAAGATTTTATTTAATTAAGAATAATGTTATCATAAATATATTTCTATTTATTGTTATATTTTGTTATTTTTATTATGAATTATATTTTTATTATGTTATTACATTAAACATGTAAGAGGATTAGTTTTCATTTCTTCTATTTTTGGTACAGGAGAAAAAGAAGGGAGAGAACCAGTCAATGCCAAAGGCGGCTGTGGGTTCCTGTCTCACTTCAAAAAACTTTATTGAGATTGAAAGACGCGGTCTCTGAAGGTGTCAATGCGGTGGTACGTATGTTCAGGATTAATTTTGGTACGAAGAGTAACCGATTTTATAGAAGTGCGATGATTTTTTTTTATGGTAATTAGTGGGATAGATTGAAGAAATAGAGAAAAAGATAGATAGATAAGTAATAAAGATAAGAAAAATTGTGAGATAAAAGGGATAGATTCGAATTCGAATTTGAATTTTGTTGCTATGAAATAGAGAAATGGTGAAATAAAAGGGATAGATAAAGAATTTGATGTTTGCCAATATTCACCCTTCTTTATATTCAATTTATATTCCATCATCGCAAGTGCTCTTGCTTTTCTCTGTTGCTATTCAGAAAGATATTGTAACAGTGGACGGCAAGACGTTCCTTATGGGCTTTCTCAAGGGCATGGGAATGGCACACATGGTTACCACAGGCTTTCTTGTAGCGGCATATATTTTGGAGCGACACGAAGCAGTATCTGCGAATAAAGAAGCCTGTCTGTACCTATTGAAGGAGATGAATATATTGGCCCACCATGTTCAACAACTCCAACGACGGCCTGCGTTGAAGAAGGGGATGGAGACTCCAATCAGAGAAGCAACGATGTTGATAGTTGAAGCCTCTATCGATTGCTGCACTCAAATTGGCGCTTCGAAATTTTCCAGGTGACTATTCACTTAACACACTTAAGTATTCTTAACCAGCTCCTCGTCCAATTCAAATAAATTTACATGACTTCTTTAGTGTGTGATTTATGTGGGACATGGAGCCCTTTTGTGAAATATGCTTTGTAAGGAAATTTCTTAATGCAGGTTTTTCTCCACTACTGTGAACGGAGAAGCGCTGGCTAAATTTCAGAAAAGGTTAGTGGATACGCAAGCCCATATGCAGGCTGGAATGGGTTTATGTCAATTCGATGGCATTAACCAGATTGATATGCGTCTACGAAAAGGCCATGAGCTAAACTATCCAGAATATCCTAAAGGAATAGGTAAATTGTGATAATTTGTGCAAAAATGTTATTTTAAATATTTTTATTGTAGTGGAGTATATCGAAGTTGTGATCCTTTTTTTGCCTTTAAAAATTGTTACAACAGTTGGCATCGAAGATCCATTGAGAAAAGTTATTGAACGGCTAGAAATGGGAAGTGACAAAAATGCTGTAGCAGTAATCGTGCATGGCTTTGGTGGCATGGGAAAGACTACCCTTGCCGATGCTGTGTTTGCAAGGCTGTTTGATACTATAGCATCAACTCCAAATATAGTAGACTTACAAAAATTCATAATAAAAGCTTTGACAATGGGAGAAGAGCCAAAAGAGTTCCAAAGGTACGAGGAAGGACAACGACAAATTGAGAGCATTTTAGAGAACGAGATAGTTTTTATTTATATAGACAATGTTTTGCTTCCAGAAAAAGTTGAACACGGCCGACATGCACTTGAACAGCTTCTACCTGACAGTATGGGGAAGGCGAGAAAATTGAGGTTGCTTCTCACTGCAAGGGAGAAAGATGCAGTGAGAATTAGTGGAGTAAAACCAGAATTCTACTCTATTGAATGCCTTCCGGAAGAAGAGGCATTGGATCTTTTCAAGAAAACACTCGATGATGATAGCGAGAAGCAACTACATCCTAACCAGTTGAAGCAGATGGTCCAGATATGTGGAGGAGTCCCGAAGCTTCTGAAGGTGGTGGCAGGATTCATCAGTTCTGAAGAAAATGCACAACAAGCTTATAGTGCAGTGTTGGAAGAGAGCAAAAACAACTGGAAGGGTGAAATAGGGAACGATATAAATTACGTCTTTGCCTACGACAAACTTGACAAGAAGTTGAAAGATCCATTTCTGGATGTTTGTTTATTGTTTCGAGACAGGGACTGGGAAGAACTTTCAGATATTGTGGGAGAGTCACAACTGAAAATGCTAGAAAAAAGAGGGCTTGTAACCCGAGACGTGACGAGAAGGACTGCAAGGGTACACGATGTCATATTGACAATTGGTCTCCAGAAGACAGAGGCAGAGGCAGAAAGATTCAGATTGACCAGTGCAACTGAAATAAAAGAGTTGTTAGACAAAGAAGATGAGGTACGTAATCTTTCAACTAAAAATATGTCTATCTTGATCCTTATGATCGACTCAATAATATCGAAAAATAATGTAGGACCTTCGAAAGATCAAATGCATATGGTCGACGGACAACAAAGATGCAGTGACAATACCCGCAAAAAAGCTGGACTTAATGTCTGGATCTTTAAGAGTTCTAGCACTTGGACCCTTGACATTGGTGGAGGGCAAATGTACAAGAGTATTTGAAAAGCTGGTTCTTTTCAGCGCGAACGTTTCCCGACTTCCTTTTGATTTATCAAAGTTAAAGGGGTTCAAGGAGTTGAGACATTTATGTTACCATCCAGAAGATTTACCAGATCTAAGTCAGGCAAGTTCACTTCAAAGTTCCCAATTTTCTTCGAATATCTTAAAACGGTATCATCCGCAGTTTTTATTACCTTTAATGATTTGAGTTATTATTTCATATATGAATCATTGCATAAATTGCAGATGCCCTCCAGTCTTAGACACATCAACTTCAAATTAAACTCGCCTGCCTTTAAAATCACTTCCAATTGTCTTCAGCAAGTCAGGAATTTGCGAGTACTGAGGCTGCAGAATGCAAAGTTTAAAAAATTGCGACAAGAGTTGGGACATGTGGTAAACGGTTTGCAGGAATTACCAGAATCTATTTCAACGCTTGGATCTTTAAGAACGTTGGAGATAAGATTCTGTCCTGGTTTGAAGAGCCTGCCAGAAGATTTTGGTTCATTGAATTCTCTACAAAGGCTCGTGTTGTCGCACTGTACAAGTCTAGAAGCACTTCCTGGCAGTCTTGGAAATCTTACTTCATTGCAAAGTCTCGTTTTGCACCACTGTGAAAGTCTAAAAGCGCTTCCCGGCAGTCTTGGGAAGCTGACATCATTGCAAGAACTTTATTTGTTGGAGTGTGATAGTCTAGAAACTCTTCCTCACAGTCTTGAGAAACTTTCATCTTTGAGATATTTGTGCATAACCAGTCGAAGCATACAAGTTCTCCCATCTGGCATCGGAAACTTAACATCCCTTGTCCGCCTTTATCTGCGTTGTTCGAAACTAAGTAGTATTCCTAAAAGCATTGGGCAGTCCAAGTTGTTGAACAGACTCGAGTTATCTGCCAGGGTAAAAGAACTACCCGACGGGTTTTGCAACCTCTCCTCTTTAACATACTGTGATATGCGTGATTGCCCGCATCTAGAGAAACTTCCAGATCGATTTGGACAACTTACAAATTTAAGAAGCCTAATGCTAGACCGCTGTGAAAGTCTAAAGAAGCTCCCAGAAAGTTTCAGCCAACTGAAATGCTTGGAGCGCTTGAGTTTAGAAGATTGCGCAAGACTTGAAGAATTATGTACAGACTTCAAAGATCTCTCATCACTGCGAGTTCTATTACTGAATGACTGCAAGACGCTAAAGAAGCTCCCTCAAGATTTTCATTGCCTCGTCAAATTGGAAGTTCTAGATGTACGTAATTGCCGTGTGTTGGAAGGGAAGTGGATGGACAGCATGGTAAAGATGAAAACATTACACATTGTGAAGATTGGAGGAAGCCCGTTGTGGGAGGAGAGATGGGGTGAAATTGAAAAACAATGGGATCCATCATGGTCTTTTGCAGTTCATACAGGGCAGGTGATTAACATTTTCAAATATATTTTCTTTGCCCACGTCATAGTTCACTCTCTGAATGTTTATTTTTCCTTTCCACTCACTTTAGCTTTTTCTTCAGGGTTTATCAAATAAGGAGAATATTGCTAAACAGTTGCAGCCAAATTTTGATAACATTCTCACTGATAGACGAGGACAGCCATTCCATATATCTGATCTTCCTTTGAACACCCCGCTACTTGTTATGTTTGATGCTGCCAAAGAGGATTCCCTAAAGGATCTACTTATCTCTTCCATTGAGAAGAATATAGATGATATCCAAATAAATTTCGGAATACTTTATTTTGGCAACCATTTTAATGAATTGCCTGAGAAATTGTTGTATAGAGTTCTTGGCCATGCTCCTGCTAACAGTATTGCCGAAGCATTGTTTCAAAAGGTGCTCTCATTAGATCTAGAGGAGACGTGGGGCATTAGCCAGCGGCCCTCTGATATGGGTTTCCTGACATTGAGCGCGAAGATTGTCCATGACGAAAAAGGTGATAAATACCTTTCTTGTTGGGAAGTTTTAGGACCAGAGTTGATGGAGGAATTTATAATGAAAAAATGCGGAAGGTACCTTAAATTGAAGCAATTGGTAGAAAGACCTCGAGAGAGTCCTATAGAGTTGCTAAGAGAGCTATTCAAAAGTGGAGAAAATGAAAGTTCTCTTGGCTTTTTCAAGGAGGGTGCGCCAACGCAGGTATTCAAGTACTCTATATTTTGTTGATAATTTTTCATTAAAAACAAAATATTTAAATTCCCTAATTCCCTTTATGGGCTATTGATTTTATTATGTTTTTGTTGATATGAAAATTGTAGGTCGGAGTCGACGAAGTGAAAGGGAAAACCATTTTATTACACAACCGGCCCACCACGCTCTCTTATGATGTTCCTCTTCAGTCATTAGTGGAGATGTATGTTGAGGCGAAGGAGAAAGGGATATTTGATTTTGAAATTATAACAATTCCAATAATACAGGACGCTGTAAATTGGGACGTATCTGAGAAGTTTTCAAGCGAAGTTCCGTGGTTGGTCCTTCAAAATCCGTGGCAGCTGACAGATGCAGCTAAGTTTTTCCTCGTTGAAGGGCGCCGGGAAGAACGGCCAAGGGGTTGGGGTTGGAAACAATGGCCAATAGGGTTGGACAGATGGTACCGGCACATAATGAGGATATTGCAAAGCAACGGGACATTTGCAGGGCGAAACCCAATGGGAGTATTGCTTATGGTGAACACATGGGGGATTGAAGCTTTTCCTTTTACGGAAGGAAAAAGTAAAGAATTAATAGAAAAAGAAGTCGAAGAAATTAAGAATATGCCTCCTTTAATGTTTCTTCTGAAGCATTTGGATAGGGTGTCGGAGCAGGTCAGTAATTATCTGTTTTTGGTCAGAAGGAAAATAATTTTGTTAGTGATTTCAAGTTTTAACTTCGTTATTCATTCTAATTAGGAAAATGGCTGTTATTGGTTTTTAGTCTTAACTATTCTTTTTCTTTACTGTTGATCATAAAAAAGGTGAAAAGGGCACTGCATCAGCAAAAAATGATTTGTTTATGTACTTTCGATCCAGAGGACTTTACAGATTCCATAAAGATTATGTTGACTGAGTTGAAGGATAACATTGAAATCATTTATATTCCAAAATTTGGTGGAGAAAGTTCAACCAGCAATGTTTTAGAGCTTGTAAAATTCACAAATAACATCTGGGAATTGTATCCGCCTTTGGAACAACCAAAGACGTTACAAGTGGAAATGCAGAAGATGTTTTTGTTAGATTTATCTGAGCATGAGGCTATGAGATTTTGGGCACGTTTCTACATTTTACAACAAAGAATGAAAGAAATAAATGATAAGTATGAACAATTGAATGAAATGAAAATGCTTTTAGATTCTACTACGTTAAGGGATATAAGGCTCCCTGGCTATTTATGGATGGTCATTATGGATGAAGATGGAAATTTAATAACAACCCGGGGAGAAAAAATTGTAAAATTATTTCAAACGCTTCCAAATGACAAAGCAAAGAATTTGATCCAACAATTCATCAAAGGTGGTAAAAAAAGTCGGAAAGAAACATTGGTTGAATTGGTTGATGCTGTAGATAGTGGAAGCGACCTCCATGAGGAAGGTACAATCCTTAATCCGGCGGAACCCAAATCAATTAATGATGATGCTGCAGAACCTAGCTCAACTAATGATGATTCAACAGAACCCAGCTCAACCAATAATGATTCAGCAATGCCTAGCTCGACCAATTATGATTCAACAGAACCGAACTCAGCCAATGATGATTCAGCAAGGACCCAACTCAGCCAATGATGATTCAATAGTGGCCAGTTCTAAGAGTAACATACCTAATTTTGAAACATCAACCAATGATGATTCAGCAGAATCCAGTGCAACCAATGATGATTCAGCAAGAACGCAACTCAGCTCAACCAGTGATGACTCAGCAGAATCCAGTGCAACCAATGATGATTCAACAGCTCAGCTCAGGTAAGCCAGTGATGATTCAATACGGACCAGTATTGAAGAGTAACGTTCCTCATTTTAAGTTGTTTTAGCGTGTAGAATGTTTCTTGTTTGTGTGCATCTTGATCGTGTGCGGTACAAAATATTTCCATATATAAAGACATTTCGCCATTTTTAATTGAAATCATTCATTTCTTTTTAACGTATCTTATTTTTATTTAAATTTAAAATATAAGTTCAATTTTTTTTATTTACAGGTTTTGAAAATTTTTAATTAAAAAACTCTAATTTACATAATGCGTTTTTTTCCTGGTTATAATAAATTTAATTAATTTGATGAATGTTTGAAAATTTTCTCCAGTTAGTTTTTTGTTTTTTTTATTGTTTACTTATAAATATATATTTATAGTTGTAACAATATTTTAATTTACAATTTCTTATTTATTAATATTTTAATATGAATTAAATAGTATTTATTATAAAAGTAACACTATAATATATATTGTACTGAAATTATCTTAATATTGTATAAATAATATATTAATATTATTTTGAACTTGTTTAGATATTTTGTTGTTATTTTTGTTTTTCTAAAACTATATATTATTAATATTATTGAAACTTGTTTTAGTTGTTTTTCGTTCGTTATTTTTTGTTTTTCTAATATATATATTATTAATATTATTGAACTTGTTTTAGGATTATTTTCGTTCGTTTTTTTTGTTTTTCTAACATAATATTTCGATTAAAAATATATAATATAATATTTGTTTAATAATTTAAATTAGATTCTAATTTAAAATTCATATATAAACATTTTGGAAAATATATATTAAGAACTTATATCCAAAAAAATCAAGACTAAATGATAATTTATTATTAGATTTTACAAATAATAGGGTTTTTTTTGCAATATTTAAAGTTATTGTTCAAATGGTTAACTAGCTTTATAATTCAATTCTTTGTACACTTGAAAACGAGATATATAATTAAACATAGTTTTATAATCTCTTTTAAAAGAATAACTATAGAAGACTTACATTGAGTAATTTATTTTCACTTTTTTTTCACTTAACTACTAATTGTGAATCTTTTGTTGAAATTCCTTACAACTAATTTTATTAGCTCTCTTGAGGCCACACATTCAACATGGTTATGTATCCCATTCTTAATATTGACTTTGAATTCTATAAAATAAGTTTTTAAACAATTACGAATACCATTGATACCACAAATACTACAGCGTTTCTAGTAAGTTTTAGTGAAAATACCCTAAATTTTTTACCCATATATGAATAAGTTTGTAACTTGTCTAGAAGTTTCTCTTTCTATTGTTGTCTATCTAATTGAAATTAGAATGAGCTTGTGGAACACCCTGGAAATTTTTGCATAGATACATTTTCAAATATCAAGGAAATTCAGGCAAGCTAGATATTCCATTAGTACCAAGAGCGTTTATTGATGTCTCTAAACCACAAATGAAAATACTCAAATAACAAACCATGGTAGACATTTCCTTGTCACATCCCTTGACCAATGCCCTTCCAAACCTACTAAGCAAATGGATATAGAATTAAGTGTGAGCTGAATTCCTCAGCCTTCATGATGATGATGATTAACGTCCACTATGATTGTGTTGGAGAGGACTAGACTTTATTTCTTGAAACTATATCGGGGTGGAATTTCTGTGCGACAAACGAACATGGAATTTCAGGGTAGCTTGGGTGCTTTGTGGGATCCAAAGGTCATTATTTTTTTGGCTAAATATTACCTTTGCAGATATTTTACTCTTTGATTTCTCTAGGGGATCTCAGTCTCATATTCATATCCTTCACATATATGCTCCATATGATTCTACAAGGGAGTTTTGGAATCAACTTGACAACTCTAGTATATTAAAAATGGTTTCATTTATTCTTGTTGGTGATTTAAATATAATGATGGTTGTTGGGGATATATGGGGTCCAAAAGGAAAAATGGATCCTTTGGGGAGTTTCTTTTTGGACCTCTTTGGGGTAAATAATTTTGTTGGCATTGTGTCAGATCCTCTTATTCCGACGTGGAGGAATGGGTGCACTAGTAGGGCTGGCATAGCGAAAAGGTTGGATTGATTCTTGGAGCATGAAAATTGGGTAGAAAGGATGGGATTTATGCGATTTTGGGTTTTTCTAGCAAGGATATATGATCATGATCCTATTTTTCTTTATTGGAAAGGGGATCATGATTGGAATGGTTACAGGATTTTGAATTTGAAAATCTAGTTTGTTCTACTTGGTTATAGGATGATTATAATCTGGAGATGTCTCAGATGAACATGGTGTGTAGGAAATTAAGTGACCTTAAGGGGGTTGTTTGAAAATGGGAGAAAGTTAAAAAAGTAAAAAAATATCAAAGAATTGATGCATATTGACAAAAAACTATTGTCATTGTCTAACCCTTTTGGTATGGATTTCTTTTTTGACGCTCATAAATATCTGACCCTTGATATTGAGTAATGGAAGAGGATGATTTTAAATTTGCAAGAGGGGGAATGTTGGCTCAAGAGTCACTCCATTTGGATCAAAGTGGGTGACAAAAATACTAATGTTTTTCATAGACATGCTTCACAAAGGAAAAGAGATAACACCATTTGGGAATTAAAGGATTCTAAGGGTAGAGCCATTTCTTCTAAGAAGGATCTTGAGGAGGAGGTTGTTTGTTATTTTGGACACCTATATGGTTGTAACATGCCTCCTCTCATATGAACCCACTTTCACAGGCTTTCCTGGGGTAAACATGAGTTTAGGTGCTACTATGACATGACTCAACCTCCTAGATGACTTTAAGGAAATGAAGTTGACATAACAGGACCTCACTCACTTCCCTCAAGTGCTACAGGACCACCAGGAACTAACCAACCATTCTAGGTGTCCAACCCCTGAGATAACTTTCTTTTTCAGTGATTAAACCCCCAATCACTCCCATGAAAAGGCCTCAAAGCGACTATAACCCTCTAGTCACTCCCACAGGCTTGTTTCCTAGTGAATACAATCTCTTTTAAGCAGTTTTGTGCCAGTGACTGTGAAATCTAAGCCACTTTTTTATGTCCAAGACACATACCTCTGCCCAAAACTTAATGACACTTCCAAAAATGATAAATAACATAGAGACAAAGCACCTAATAAAAAACATACTCAAGGACTTGACCTAACTTGGTCTAACGATGATAGTCATTCTGTCAAGCACATGATGAACATGCAACCTATAGGTCATGAATGCATATATGAACATATAGATCTGAAGCTTATCTAAGGTTTACCAAGAAGGACTAATTCCTTCTCACAATAGTTGCCATAATACCAATTAGGCCACCAATCATTCATCAATTAAAATGTGATAAGAGCCACAATTAAATCTGTCATAAAACCATGCTTATAACCAACATATAACCACATAATTAACAATGATAGCACAACCATTAAATCCAAATTAAATCATAGAGACAAGATTAACTTAGTTCTTATTAACCATGTGCAAAATCCAACCAAGTGAGGGAATTCCATGTACCACCCAACCATAGATTGGGTTGAACCAAATCTTTCTTTCAACCAATCACGCCCATGTCATATTCCAAACATGAATGTGGGATATCATGGGATAAACCAATACGTTAACAACCAAGGGAATCCATAGGCTAAACCACCTTCACCCTCACACTACCATGATCTCACCTAAACCGGTCATGAGATCATAAAAACAAACCAAGCTTGGATGTCTCAGAATTCCTTGACCATCCGTTGAGAAATTTTGTTGTCTCTACCCACCTGTTGAGGGATTCCCAGAGAAAATCATCTCCACCCCCAACCCTTGGGATTTTTCTGAAACCACTTCACCTGGATCCAATACCTTATGGAATCTAATGCTCAACCAAGAATGAATCCCATCACACCATGACTATTTGAAAATGGAAAGGAAAGGCTAAAACCATTGTTGAAACCTGAAAAATATAATGCCAATGACAACAACTAAATCAAATATACACATGAATATACCATGGGTGCCAAAACTAGCTATGAAATCATACATGCAACCTGTTACCTGCAAGTATTCCCACCGAAGCTTCTTGATCCAACCTTTCCTTGCTTAATCCTTGCTTTCCTTCTCATTTCTTTTGATTTTCTTGTCCTTCCTTTGCATGCTTGCTTTCCTTCTCCTCTTGGTTCTCTTCTACTTTCTATGAAACCAATTATGAAACTAAACTGACAAAAGGCTAACCCGCAAAAGCTAGACTAAAAAAAGTTGTGAACTGATCCTCATAATCCTTTTTATTATTGATGTCTCTAATTTATTCATTTTCCTTAATTTTCCTTCAATTTCCTCATCACATGCAACCTGTGACCTTTCAACTCCCTTTTCTCCTATTTTCATTTATTTTATAATATAAATGCCTTTTTTCCTTTTCAAAGTCTTTGCCAATGCCTTTGCCAATTTCTCCTTAACCGTAATAAACAAAAAATGATGCTCACTAGGATAATTTTCCCAATGTTCAACTTGGAATATGTGTCCCATGAACTTAGCCCTATTTTGCCTTTATTACATGAAATTTTGACCCGGGGTTGTTACAGACCCCTCACCCTTAGGGGAACACCATGCTCAGTGTTCTATGATGCCTACAACCAATGAAACCATTGAAAACCAAAAGATATTGGCCATGGAGCTTTATAACCCAACTTGATGTAGTATTTACAATGAACATCCTACTCAAAAGAAAAACCATTATGACAAGCATGACAACATGAAAACCATACCGCTTATTGGAGATTTATAACATAGCTCATCGTGGTATTTACAATATCAACCATACATAATTTGTACATATACCAAAATCTCATTTGCCTCCACCAACAAATAATGAAAGATACATACCTCGTATATGATCGGTGATCTCCCATGTAGCTTCTTCAGGCCCAAAGTGCTTACACTACACTTTAACTTGCTCGATGGCTATGTTCCGGAGCATGAGCTATTTCCACTGCAATATGCACTGAGGTTTCAGCTGGAATTCCCATTTTGGCTCCACTTGCAATACATACCAATCAAAAACATGATTAACATTCTTCGGATATCTGTTAAGTAATCAAGCATGGAAAACATCATGGACTTTCACTGTTGGAGGTAGTGCAGGTCTGTAGGTCATTGGTCAAATCCTCTCAAGGATTTCCAAAGGCTCGCAATACTAAGTTGCTAACTTGACACATGACCCAATCCTCAAGGAGATCTTCTTGGGTTTGATGTGAAAATACATATGCTCCCCAAACTGAAACTCCTTAAATGGCCTTTGTTAGTCTGCATAATTTTTATACATGTCTTGTGCTACCTTTAGATTATTCTTTATAACCTGCATTTCCTAGTCCATGTCTACCAACATGTATGTTCCAATAAGTACCCTATTCACTCAATCACTCCAGCTAATAGGGGTATTACAACTTCGCCCATAAGTGCCTCAAACAGAATCATCCTCTGTGACTCTTGATATCCATTGTTGTAAGAAAAATCAACCTCCGGTAGATACTCTTCCCAATTTCTTTTATGGCACATAACATTCATCCTTAGCATATCCTTTATTATCATGTTGACGCTCTATGTATTTTAACCTGTCTACGGGTGATAAGTTGCGCTGAAGGACAACTATGTATCCAAACCTACAAACAACTCCTTCCAAAATTTGGAAGTGAACTTAACATCTCTGTCCTACACAATCTTCTTTGGAACACTGTGCAACCTCAATATCTCCCTGATGAAAACCTATGCCACATCACTAACTGAATAAGTAAAATTCACTGGAATGAAGTGAGTTACCTTGCTCAACCTGTCAACCACAACCACAATGGAATCATATTGCCTCGATGTCCTCGGAAAACTTGTAATGAAATCCATGAAAAGCATCTCCCATTTCCACTCCGGAATCGAAATGGGTTGTAACAAACTAACTGGGTGATTACACTCAGCTTTCACCTGCTGATAATCCAAGCATCTAGCAACAAACTCTACCACTTTATTCTTCAAATTCATCCAATAGTAGAACTTCTTCACTGTTGTCAATGTCTTATGATATCCCGAGTGACCTAAATATGGCCTGACATGAAACTCCCTCAAGATAAACTTGTTGAACTCATTGGCATCTGACACATAGATCTCTTTCCTAAATTTGACTAGGGCATATGTTGTAAGATGATAGTCCACATCATGATCACCTATACCCTATTGTAACTTGTGTCTAAGATGTTAATATTTGTCATCCTATTGTCCTGCATGTAAGATCTGACCATGTAAATCTATCCCATAAGAGCTCACAGTTGCAACATGATTTACCTGCACTATCATTTTCTTTAATGTATCTGATCTCAAACTAAAACTCACTAAGGTTAGGCAACCATCTAGCTTGCTTGGAATTCAATTTAGGTTGGTCAAACAAGTACATCAACCCACTGTGATTGCTCATCGGCACAAACCTCCCCCCAAGAAGATAATGGCTCCACATCTTCAATGCATGAATTATCATTGCTAACTCAAGGTCACACATCATATAGTTTTTCTCATGCTAATTTAGCTTCCATGACTCATAACACAACACCTGCCCCTCCTGCATAAGGATTCCACCATGTCCTCTCTCGAAAGCATATGTGCACATCTCAAACTCTTTATTTGGGTTTTCAATCTTGAGAATTGAAGCATTTGTCAACAACTGTTTCAACTACTCAAAACTTGTTGCACATTCCTAAGTCCATTCAAATTTCTTCCATTTCCTCTGCAATGATGTAATAGGATATGAAATATGTGATAAGTTCCTAATGAACCTCCTATATTAACCTGCTAGCCCCATGAATGATCTGATTTCATCCACATTGTTAGGAGCTTCCCACTCCATGATAGCCATTATTGTTTTCGGGTCCACTGTTATGCTTTTCTTGGAAACAACATGTCCCAAGTAATGTACCTTTGTTTGAAAGAAGCTACATTTACTAAACTTGGCATAAAACTAATGCTCTCTTAACAATCTCAACACTTATGCTAGGTGTTTAACATGCTCTTCCTCACTTTTAGAATATATCAATATATCATCAATGAATATAATAACAAATTTGTCCAGATAAGGACACAATGCACTATTCATAAACCACATGAAAGTAGATGGAGCATTAGTTAGACCAAAATGAACTACAACAAACTCATAATTCCCATAGCTGGTCTGAAAATCAATGTTGTAGATGTCTTCTTCTTTAATGCGTACCTGATGATATCCTGATCTCAAGTCAATCTTTGAGAACATTGCTTCTCCCTTCAACTGGTCAAAAAAGTCATCGATCCTTAGTAATGGATACCTATTCTTGATGGTCAACTTTTTCAGTTGCCTGTAGTCAATGCACAATCTAAGAGTACCATCCTTCTTCTTCATGAACAACACTTGTGTACCCAAGGCGATAGACTTGGTCTAATGTATCCCTTGTCAAGAATTTCCTTCAACTACAACTTTTATTCCACTAACTATGGTGCCTTTGAAGCTTGTGTCACTCTTGGTACTAACTCAATCGAAAAGTCAACTTTTGTGTGAGGAGGAAACTATGAAACATCTATTGGCAACAAATCCTAAAACTACTACAATATAGGGTACCTCTTGAAGATTTATGCATCCTCAACATATTTACGCCTGTTACTGGAAATATGGACTACAAATAGTACACACCCCTTTATGTGACTACGCTTAAATTGCATAGATATAATCACCCTAGCTGATGTAGGATTCTTCTTTTCCTGCAATATTCTCTTTTCTCCATTATCATCCAGGCACTGAGTATCCTTGTCATAGAAATATACTTTGGTCATGTGGAGGTACTACCAATCCATACCCAAATGAATACTATATGAACCCAATGGAAGCACATTTATATGTGCTGAGATATGCATACCATTCAACTCAAATGTATAAGCTCTTTCCCAGTGATGAACTCTCTTCTTAGTACCTGTTGCCAACTGCACCAACAAAGACTTTGCATGCACTTCTTTTCTCAAACCCCACTTATCCACCAGGTCAGGATTAACATAACTATAATTAGATTTAGGGCCAATCAAAATATAAACAACTTGACCACAAAGCTTACCTTCCATCTCAATAATGAATGTCTTGTGTTTTTCCTACTTATTTTCCGCATCACCATAAATATGAGTACAGTTATGACCCACATCCCCAACCGTTTGTGCCTCCTGAGAACTTTAGATATGAGGCCTACCACCCTAGTACAATGGACAATCCTTATTGTGACGATCTTTGTCAAATATCCAACACTACGATAATCCCCTACCATCACCTCTATTCTGTTGCTCTCCAGGTTGTGACCCATTCCCCTTCACAACTGCATTAAACTTCTTGAAAGGAACAACATTTTCTTTCTCACCTGCATCCTGGCATCTTCACTGCTTTCGTGGCAATCTCCCTTTAAATTTTTAACAGCCCTTCAATTCACACTTGGATCAACTTTACGCTTGAATTCTCATAACAATTCCTCAGTTTCTTGATGGCTTCCTCCAGTGACGTGACTTGTCAAACTCATGTTAAGAATTTACTGCATAACATTAATAATTACCGAGAGGAATATATATAATAAATAACCATAAACAAGCATAAACACATAAACAAAATTGTTTATCCGGGAAAACCCCAAATCCGAGGAAAAACCCAACCTAATAAGATCTCATTAGCATTGGCCAAGTGAGCCTTCACTGCTCACCTCCAAGTCTCTTGCATTACAATGAAGTCCTTCCAGCCTTTTATAAGCTCCATTACATATAATACCACGGGCAGAATATTATGGGTGCACAATACCATGTGCCCCAAAACCATCACTGTTTAATCTGGTCAACTTTGACTCTATCCTGAGTCAAGTTTACCTAAAAATTCCCCCTTAAACTTGACTTGAGGTTCCTTGACTAACTCCAGCCAAACCTTCTAAGTGAGACAATCTCGCTCACTCTAGCTCTTACCCCCCTCAGAGTTTTTACCCAAGGTATTGTTAACTCGACATCCCCCCTATCACCTAGGTCTAACGCAGACTCTACCGGTGATCACCGAGGGGTACACATGCCTTACCAGGTCTTACAGTAGTATGCCCATTTGCATGTAATAATTTTGACTTCATCAATTTTTTTTTTTTGTTTATTGCTGTTGTGATTCTGATCCATTCTCTCTCAATTGGATTTGCTTAAAAATTTCTATCAAACCGCTCCAACTGTGAGCCCGATGAGAACCTCGTAGATTCCAGCACCAGTGGCCTCACATAGCAGAAAACGAACAATTTTCGAAGCCGCATGAACAATTTTCTTCTGCTGACCTTCTTTAAATAGTCGCATGAATCCTGAACAATTCATCATCATGTTCCAAACCGATAAATATCACAAATGCACTGCGATCCCTAGTAGTTACGGCACTATCTTCCACACATTCTCCTCGAGGTTCTTCCGCGTAAGATTGTTCCACCATTATTTTCAGACCCAGATCTGTAAAAAGTTGCATTGATCTCATTAGGACATATAAACTCCTGGCATCAAAGAATCCCTTTGAAGCCAATATATGGCTCTGATACCAGTTGTTAAGAATTTACTGCATAACATTAATAATTACTAAGAGGAATATATATAATAAATAACCAGAAACAAGCATAAACACAAAAACACAAATGTTTATCCAGGAAAACCCCAAATCCGGGAAAAACCCAACCTAATAAGATCTCATTAGCATTGGCCAAGTGAGCCTTCACCGCTCACCTCCAGGTCTCTTGCATTACAATGAAGTCCTTCCAGCCTTTTATAAGCTCCATTACATATAATACCACGGGTAGAATGCTATGGGTGCACAATACCATGTGCCCCAAAACCATCACTGTTTAACCTGGTCAACTTTGACTCTATCCCGAGTCAAGTTTACCTAACAACTCAATCCGGTCTCTTTATGCTATTAGCAACCCATTGATAAACATTTGAATATTCTCCTTCTCATCCTTGAGGTAAGGAACATACATTAACAGATCCATGATCTTGCTCGTATACTCGTAATCCACCATAGGTCCCATATACAACTCATAAAACTCCTTATCTTTGTCATCATAATACTTCTAAGACAGGTACTTCTTCTTGAAGAGTCTCTTGAACTCACCCTAAATCAGTTCTTCTTCTTGAATGCCTTTGACATTCTTCACATCCTGCTACCATATATCTTCTTTCCCTTTAAGACTGAAGGTGGCTATCTTCTCTTTCATGTTCTCTGAATAGTTATGTAATTTGAATAATTTCTTCATCTCAAGCAACCATGCCTCTACATCTTCTGACTTCTTCATCTCTCCATAAAATGTAGGTGACTTGAATTTCTTGAACTCCTTAGGAAAGTACTCACTCCTCCTATAAGGATGATGGCGGTGATGATGATGATGTGTCCTAGACGAGGAACTATGATACACATACATACCAATCCTCCTATCAGGTGTGTCCAATTATCTTCCACCTCTAACTGTGTCCCCTCTATCCAACTAGTACCGTGGCCGAGACTTGCTACCATAGGCTCCATTAGTCTTCTCTTCTTGCTCTTGACTAATCCTCAATTGTCCCTGTCTTTGCAAGTCTGACAAACTCTGAAGGATGACTACATTGACCTCAAGCTTCTTTTCCTAATCCCTTGCAACTATTTCATGTGCCTCAACCAACTCGTCATTGTTGGGTTTGCAACTTTTGATATCTCCCATCAAACTCTTCAATTTGTTTGCTATATTAGGATAATACTCATATCATTGTTGCCCAACTGATATGTAGGGGGAGTCACGTGAACTGTAGTCTACCATTTTTCTTGTAATCTTTGATTCTCTTCTTCCTACAATTATACCATGTCAAATAAACCAAATAGATACCATTACTAAAATCATAATGATGTTGATGGGAGGCTTATCTCATCTACAAAATTAGTCCATATTAGCATGTATTGTGCTAATATATACATAATCATAATCATATCAATAGATCAACATCATGCATAAAAATACAAACTACATACCATGACCTCATGCATGATAACCATAACCAGAGAATGCATGCATAACTGAATGCATCTCACCCATCAGGTCCAAGTATTTGAACCATGCTTTGATACCACTTTGTGGTATCAAATATCACCCAAAGAGAGCACAACCTGTTATGATACCACTCTGTAACACACCTCCTCTCATATCTATCCACTTTCACTGGCTTCCCCGAGGTAAACATGAGTTGAGGGGCTAATATAACATGAATCAACCTCCTAGATGACCTTAAGGAAATGGAACTGACATAACAAAGTCTCGCTCAATTCTCTCAGGTGCTACAAGACCTCTAGGAACTAACCTACCATTCCAGGTGTCCAACCCCTAAGATAATTTTTTTTTTTGAGTGAGCTAGACCTCCAAGTGAATGTAGCCATCTATTTTCTCCCATAGGTTTGCTTCTCAATGAATTCAGTGTCTTTCATGGAGTTTTGTGCCAATGACTACGAAATCTAAGCCACTTTTTTAGGGCCAGGATCCATACATCTGCCCAGAACTTAATGACACTTCCAAAATTGATAAATAACATAGAGACAAATATTCTAATAGAAAACATACTCAAGGACTTGACCTAACCCGATATAACCATGACAGTCATTTTGTCAAACACATGATGAACATGCAACCTATAGGCTATGAACAATATATGAACATATAGATCTGAAACTTATTTGAGGTTTACCAATAAGGACTAATGTTTTCTAATAATAGCTACCATAATACCAATTAGGTCATGAATTCATTAACCAGTCATTCATGATCAATTAAAAGGTGATAAGAGCCATACTTAAATTTATAATAAAACTATGCTTATATCCAGCATATAACCAAATAATTAACAATGAGAGAACAACCATTAAATCCACATAATAATAAGTACATTTAATCATAAATACAACAGGAAATTAGCTCTTATCAACCATGTGCAAAGCTAACCAAGTCAGGTACTTCCACATACCACCCGACCATAGATTAGGCTGAACCAAATCTTTCTTTCAACCAATCACCCCCATGCCATATTCCAAGCATGAATGTGCAATGTTGTGGGATAAACCAATCCATAAAAAAACAAGGGAATTCATAGGTTAAACCACCTACAGTCTCATACTACGGTGACCTCACCTAAACCAGTCCTAAGATCATAAAACCAAACTGAGCTTGGATGCCTCGAAATTCCTTCACCATCCCTTGAGGAATTTTCCTATCTCCACCTGCCTATTGAGGGTTTCCCAGAGAAAACCATATCCACCCCCAACCCTTGGGATTTTCGTGAGACCAGCTCACTCGGATCTAAAAACTTATGACAATCCAAAGCTCAACCAAGAATGAATCCCATAACACCATAACCATCTAGTAATGGAAAGGAAAGGCTAAAACCGCTATTGAAAACCGAAAAAACCAATGCCAAATAGGAACACAATAAATTACTGATATAACCATAAATACATAGATGCAGAAGAAATAATACTTCATTTCATTAATACCATAATACTGAAATATGCTTACAAATAGAAATGAAATAAACTAGCTTGGACAATGGTAGCTTATCTCTGAAAAGAGATGTGGCGGCTACATACCTCTGAAATGTGTTACAATGAGGCTCAAGGGCCTATTTATTATTGAAGAACAAGAGAAAAGCCTAAACAACCAAAACCCTAACCCCAATAGATGTAACACCAAGAGTTTCTGGACCCCGTTGGGGGTTAGTTAGACAACCAACTTCCCGGTGTCGTAACTTGGTCATATTATCTCCATTTGGCGCATATGATACATTTTTGGAAATGTCTCTCTGATTACTAAAATATATTTTGGAAGCCCCTACCTACACCAATGGGCCTATAACAAACCTAAAAAACGTCGTTTATGGAGTCAAAAGTGCTTCGGAAGTTCAGGACCTGAAAAACTGCTAAAAATAGTAAATGATGAAATAAAAATGAAACAGATGAAACCGACTAAAGGTCTAGCTGGAATAGGTGGGTGGCCACCAATATCCTCCTGTATTATTCCACCACCCATAGGAATCAATGGTCCCCATTGCATGTAAAGCCTCCATGAGGTGAGGAAATTTCTGTTCAACCTGGTCTATGGTGAACAACTTGCCCTGGTGAAGGAGTTGGCCTACTTTGACAACTCGATCTAGTTGGATCCTCTATTGAAGAGTGTTTTTTATCTATGTGTCCATGAGATGATTAGTTGTGGCCTGTTACATGCAATCTGGGTTGACGTCTCTTGGTGTGAGTTGTTCTGCAATGTCAGATGTGTCCAACAATGGTGGAAAGTATGGTCGAAGGCAGTCTACATTGAACACTAGGTGTAGACCAAGGAATGGTGGGATGCTGATCTCAAAGGAATTATCACTGAAAGCCTTGGTGATGGTGTATGTTCCATATTAGAGTGGGAAAAGCTTGCGGTGGGGTCGAGCGAGGCGCTCCTTCTGCAAATGTAGCCAAACTTTGTCACCCACCTGGAACTTGTGTGGCACTCGATGTTGATCACGGCGTTGTTTGTACTTAGCATTGGCTCTATCCAATATATCATGGACTTGCCAGCAGATGTGTGAAATGCTCTCAATGATGTTGTTAGCCCTGTTGCCTTTGGACTGGGCATGAGTTGAGTCTGTTTAAGTGGCTACAAATGGTATGGCCACATCAATGGGAAAAAATGGATGAAATCCCAACCCTAACTAAAAGGGTTTTGTGGCCCGTTGAGTTGTGGAGAGGTTTTTTGTTGTTGTCCTAGACATAGGGGAGACTTTAATCCGATTTGCGTTGATGCTTCGAGTTGTACATGCACAGAATGTGTATGATCATCCTATTGACAACCTCTGTTTGGCCTTCAGTTTGGGGATGGAATTTCATGGATTTAGTAATTTTTGTATCTAGCATCGACCAGAGACTTGACCAAAATGCACTCAGAAATATGTTGTTCCAATCTGAGACAATGGATTTTGGGATCCCAAAGTGTACCCACACTCACTCAAAGAAGATCTTAGTAGTAGTGTCTGTTGTGATACTCTTCATGCAGGTCGCCATGATGGCCATCTTAGAGAATATGTTGACGACCATGAAAATGTAGTTGTTTCCTTGCTTAGTAGGAGGAAGGCTCAACATGTAATCCATGGAGATAGATTCCCAAGGTCGACTAGGAGTAGGTAGAGGAGTATATAGGCCTTGCTTCTTGATGGTTGGTTTGGAAATGGCACAGGTGGTGCAGGATCTAATGTACTTCCCAACATCCTGATGAAGTTTCAGCCAATAAAAATACTTATGCAATACCACCACTATTTTCTCTACTCTAAAATGTCCAGTGACCCAACTGTAGTGCGCATCCCAAATCATCTTGCATGATTTCTTGAAGGAACATAGATGTGTCCTAGGTGGCATAACATTGCATCATGAAGGTGAAAATTTGGATCTT
>APFE031162876.1:0-31271 GCA_000404065.3 Pinus taeda | reverse complement strand
TCCAGGTAGGTCTTTCTGACCAACCTTTAAATTATGCAATTAGGAACTTGCATGCAGTGTGTATGATTGTTGCTAGACCCCTGTCGGGCTAGTGGGATCGCCTCTGTCCGCAGAGGGGATTTACCGACCTCAACACCAGTGATGCTCTACTACTACACGCATTCCCAATATCGTGCAGCTTCCAGATAGAGTATTTTATAGTCCTATGCTTCCTTTCAACTGCATGGAGTGCTAAGACTGTTCTTCTTGCAGCTAGTCAGGTGGTCGCACCACCCATGTGGGGCTCCATCCCGTCCTTCATCATGGTTCACAGAGAATCCACACCTTCTATTGTTGTGATTGGTGAGATCCAGTATTGCAGCAATAATGCTGCAACTCCTGGGGCTTCCTTCTTTACTTTCATCAACTCGGTAGTTCGTAAAAAACTTGGAAGCGCCAATGTTGTATGCACAAGTACTAGTTCTTACTGCGGGCTGTCACTTGATTAGTTGGTGCAAGCTCACTAGGAGCTTAAGCCAACTTCTATGAGTTCTTAGAAGAAGTTTTACTGTTATGGAAGAAAGCTAACTCTATAGAGTCTATTCTACTTGCAGAAAGAGAAGGAAAACTAAAAGGACATGCAAACCCTAGCAAACCCTAATTTTGCAAGAAAAGAGATGGAAACTACTGAAATGGGTGCCATTGACTATAGAAAAGGTAAATTGTATTTACTCAAGCTACTTTTGAGGAGAAATGAGAAGAAATAATCTTTTTGTACTTTTCAGTATTTTTATGTGGAATTATTATGCTTATGGTTTGACTAATTGTGATTGTGCAGAGGTTTGGTGGCAAAGGAAGATGGGGTTGGCTTTTGCTGAAGATGAGGAAGGTGTGGATGGGTCCTAAGAAATCCCTAGTACCCTTCTGGAGACTTCCATTGTGATCAGACTTCGAAAAATCGCTCGCATGAACTTCTACAAGAGGCTGCAGGGGATCTACAGGAGTTTCTACAGGAGAATCTACAGGAGGAGGTCGAAAGTGGTTTTTAGAGGTTTGGAGGTGGAAAATTGATCGGAAAAGGGAAATGAAAGCTGGATGAAGGCGTTAAGGGGTCTAGGACTCGGTTAATGAAGATCAGGAATGAAGGAGATGGTTGGTTTTGTTCAAAGGGCAAGAAAGCAACTTTATGGAAAAATGCAGAAATTAGGGCAGGTTACTTAAATGAGGCAAATGAGTGGGGAAATCTATGAGAGATGAACTAGTTCAGGCTATGTTATGGGGGAATGGTAAGCTGGAATGGTCTACAAGTGAGCTACACACTTACTTCTCAAAACTGACCTAAGCAAGAATTGAAAAATAGAGTTTATCTATTTTGACCTAAAATCTGACCTAAAAACAGAGTACCACTAAACAAAACTTTATGAACAGAAAGTTATGCAAGAAAGCCATGGTAAATAAACATGAAATGGTCTAAGCATGTGGATCCAAGCAAATATCAACTTCTCCAACTCAAAACATCACACTAGCAATCGCATGAAAGGTAAAAGCTGTGTTTTTGGTGGCAACAATAGTGCCTTGAGCTCACATCATGGTCTCAAGGAGGGAGAAAGGAGATGAATACCTACTAGTAGCCTTTTTTTGATCTTTCTCTGTTACTACAACAAACTACTTAAGTAACTTGAAGTAAGAACAACTAATTTAACCATCAAAAGCAAGCTATTTTACCAAAGCAAGATTTAACCTAAACAACAAAAATTAGCTTATGAATGCAAGAAAAAACATATAAATACACAAAGGAGGTGCTGAGCAGCTTGGTTTGGGCCCTAACCAAAGAGCTTTGGCCCTCTAGAAAATATCAGTGCTGGTTCAAAGCTGGATTCATCTTCATTGATCAAAAAATAATAGTTACATCACAAAATTGTCAGCAAAAAGAGCTCGAAAATGAGCTGAGTACAAGATTGCACAAAAGTGCGAAAATAGACTATCAAATGGCTAACCTACTGAGGCTTTAAGCCTTCTTATTTATACAAGTGGGGAATCCCAACATTCCTCCTAAATTTAAGGAACTCGGCTGCCTAAACTAAAGATAGCAACAGATCTACTAGACTTGCTCGGCTACCCCTTTGGATCATCATTGTGGGCCATTGTACTCCGAGCTGCTGGTGGAGAACTCAAGGAATGGGTCATTAATGTAGGAGACACCCCTCCTATAAGTCCTCAGCCCTTTTTCCTCGAGTTTGGCTGCCAATCTTCTCATAAGTGCCCAGTCCTTGTCCATAAATGTCCAAAAGTCTGCAATAAACACTCATTAGACTATTTGGCAAAGTGACTATCCCCATTCACTCTTTTGACATAAATATATTCAAAAACATGCACAAAAATATTGAGAATGGTGGATTAAATGAGAATAATAGGCATAATGAGCCCATATAGTTACCCATTTTTGGGGCTCATCATCACCCCCTACTGAATGGGTTGCTCATCCTCTAAGCAACTAATCCAGTTCTTCATCTTTGATAGCTTTAACAGCTTCCCTGACATCCCAAGCCTCTAAGATGATATCCCCTTCTCTGTCATGAAAACCTACTTTTCTCTCCACTTCCTCCCATTGTTTTTGTTCTTTCTCCTCCTTGAACCCTTCCAACAGTCCTAACAGTAGTGGAGGACTGAACTTAAGACCAATCCAGTTGGCCTTCAAGTTTTGCATTGATTGTTTGTATAGGGGCACTCTCCCCATAGCCTCCCTCATTCTAGTTGGGGAGTGATACTCCCAGATCTTTAAGCTATATGACAATGTATTCAACCTTCTCATGCAAGCATGAAGGCAGTCATCACCAAATAATCTCTCCATATCTTCAAAATGAGTGATAGCTTGTGCTTTCCTGTCAACATAATCAGGGAGAACTTGAGGATTGCTTGCAAGGTGTTGATGAGCATAGACGAGAGCTGAGGGGTTTTTTGGTTTGGCCCTTATCATCAGGGGCTCACTTAACTCTTTTTCCATTATCTTTTGAATTTCCACTACTCTCTTTTCCTCATGGCTCATCCAAGAAGCCATAGCCATGAGCTGTAGGTCTCCCAATGTAGCATTTGGATCCCAAAAATTCATATTAGGGAGTGCCATATTGTGTAGGTAAAATTCTGCTAATTTGGCTTTATCCTCAGCTGAACTACTATCACATAGATGCATAAACTGACCATAATTTTGGAATGGGATTGTGCCCCTTTGGGCCAATGTTTTAATCTGGAATTGGAGCCATTGGTCTTTCAGATATAGTGCATAGGATCTAGCTGGTTGTCTGCACTGTAAGGCCTCCATTGCCCAGCTGGCCATGCAGGCCATCTAGGCTTCCTTTTCCTACAACTATTTTTTCAATATCAGCACTTCAGTTGCTCCCTGAGACTCTTTTTCTTCTTGTTGTTTCATCAGCATTTCAACACCGGCCTGTGGCTCTTCCTCTTGTTGTTATTTCTCTACTGCTTCATTATCTACTAAGGGATATCCTTGTTATTGCTACCCTTCCAATATCGGCAACTTGTCTTTCCCTTTAGATTCTCGTTCCTGTAACTGCTTTTTTAACAGTTCATTTTCTTCCTGTAGTTGGAATCTTCTAATGCTCTCTATGTGTCTTACCATGCCCAACTCCCTTCTCAACTCTCTCAACTGGTCTTCCATGTGCCCTATATCTTCAACTCCTTTAGATTTAGCAATCTGCATCCAGGTGTGGGTTCTGACCCTTTCTTGTTCTAGTTCAAAGAAAAGAGGTACAACGAATTTTTGTGGGATGATCTTCCCACCTTCTAGGAGATTGTAATAGGAGCCTAAATTAGGCTGAGGGCTTGGTTAAGGTATCTCTTTGCCCTTTCCTTCCTCTTGTGACTGTTCTGCTGCCTTCTCTTCTAATTTTTCAGTTTCTTTCAACTTGGCTAGTGTTTCCTGTAGAGAGGTTTGAGCTTCCTGTAGGACTGCCTTGGAGTCCATCAATTTGATTCTTTTCTTCTAGGTGGAGGTTTTGGGACTCCCTCTCTCGTAGGTGATAGACATCTTGGAGGGAGATTCCTCCTTCTTCTCAGCAGGTGCATCCTCAATGATAATGGGTTCTTAGGATGGTGGCTAGGGCTTGCCCACCTTAATCCTAGTGCTCCTACTGGCTTTGAAATACATGGATGTTTGTCTTTTTCTTTTTCCCTTTTGTTCTGCTGGAGTGCTCAATGCAGCAAGCACAACTACTGCTTCCTTTTCCAATGTTTCAGGGGATGTTTCTTTCTATTGTTCTTTTCCTTCATCTTCTGCAGTCTTTCCTATGTCTACTATTTTTGCTTGTGTCTCTACTATCTCTGGTAGTGTCTTCTCCTTTTCTTGCTGGGTCCCTGCCTCTCTTGTGGCAGTCTTTTTCTGGGCTTTCTTGGGCTTTTTATTCTCAACTTTTGTCTTTTCCTCTTCTCTATTTTTGAGGCTATTTTCTTTTCTGCCTTAGGTACAACAATGGATTTGTCAAGTTTCTCCTCTTCTTTCTGCTTCTCATATGTTTCTTGTTCCTCCTCTATTTGAATATTTTGTGTCTCCTCATGAATTTCCTTCTCAATTTCCTCTTTCTCTTCCTCCTCCTCACTGCCAGATGGGCTAATGTCCCCAGTCAAAGTTTTGATGTCATCTTCCCTAGACATATTCCTGAAAATTTCCCAAGCTATGGGGATGGTGTATGTGTGTAGGGCATCTTCCACCAATAATCTAATGAGGCCATGGTGGGCCAGCTAGTTTGGGACCCCTGCATTCAACTTGGTGCCACATCCTATCAAGGACTGGAGGAGGAAACATGGGAGACTAAGTTTCCTAACTGCAGGTAGGTCCATCCCATATATCAATTCATGCAATAACCTAAAGTGATAACCATAAGTTATATTGAACCTTCCTTCACAAGTGATATAATTCATTATCTAGTAGCTGACTTCACTCCATGGAGGAGGTAAGCTTGTCCTTCTGACCCCATTTTTATCCTCTACAAGATGCTCCTCATGCTGAAAAATGTCTTCTTAGCAACCTGTCCCAATGTTTTTTCCTCCTTGCTCCAAGGGAGCCCAAGTAGAAGACTTGTGATTCTGGTAATAAAATCAGGTGTAAGCTCTAGGGTCAGACCCCTGAGGCTGACTGTAGCATGTGTTTTCGAATGGGGTCTTAAGGACATAAAAAATTCTTCATTCACCTCGTCATCATATCCATGAATTCTTTCAAATAAAGACATCCAGTTTTCCCTAATGAAGAGGGCCACCACCTCGGGGTGCTCATGCAATTTGTTGGAGTTCAAAGGCTCCTTTCTCATAAAACCTCCTGGCATGGTGTTTAGTGGTTTCTGAAAGTGCTCAGGTGAGGAAAAAAACAACAATTTCCAAAATCAGAAATAGAGGGACAGCTGAGTTTTGTTTTTTCCTTGAAACTGTAGGAGGAATTCCCCGTGTGCTTCTTCTTCACAACACCAATTTGCAATTTTACCTTTCTTCAAGATGTTCTCAACCTGAATTTGCTTCTTGGTTCTTGGAAGAAATCAATACTTTGACAGAACAAGGACTATATAAAATAGTGGTTTTCCACAGAGTAGACAGACTTGCAATTTCGTTTCCTTCCCAGGTTTGATTTCTCTGATTGCAGCCCCCCTTTTTCTTACAGCAGAATGTGAGGAAGAAAAAGACAGATTTTGAATGGAAAGAAGGAAACAAAGAGACTGTGTAGAACTCAGAAAAGACATAGCAGACATTTGAATTTCTCTTTCCTTGCTTTTCTTCAACCAATACTCTATTTTTAATCCACCACCTTATCTAAACCTATTGTATGCAGAGCGGGTTTTCAAGCCTACCTCATTCCCAACTCAAATTTGACAAAAAATTCGACCTTTTCTGCTGCAGAGCTGCTCTCTGTCCTTCCTGTAGAAATCCTCATGTAGACAGTGTTCTTGCTCCTATAGAATGTAGTAGTGCTCCTGTAGAACTCGATAGGCGGGAGGGTTTTGAAAAACTAGTAGAAAATGCCTGGTTCACTGTTCTAAAAGTGGTAGATGAGTACTACATTCAAGAACTTCGTAAATGAAAATGAAACAAAGGGTGGTGGAGGCTTAGACCGCACTGTACTTAACTGTTGGCGTAATTTGCGGTGAGGCGGTGAGGTGGCTAGATGGGTACGTTATCCCCATCCGAACTGTTGGTCCTACGCCAGTGTGATTATGGTTCTTCATGTCGCCTGACCGCCATCACCTTCCTTACTCCCGTTATACACCGCCACCACTACTGGTTTTGAATGTTTCCCTCCGAGTTGACATGCCACATGTGGTGATTGCGTATCTGATCGGCAGTTTGAATTGGACGTGGCTCAATTGAATTCCATGAGGGTGTGTAAACTGAATGAGGGTGGCCAGTTAGCTGGCCACCGATTTCGCTTAATCGTGACCATTCCCATAGTTCATGCAGTTTTGAAATAATATTCATGCAATCGAGGAATAGGTTTAGCCACTTACCTGCTTAGTCGTTGTTGTGTTATGCATGCTTCAGACTTTGGCACTTCATTTCCTCATTGTTGTTGTTGTTGGTGCTCTGCATGCTTGGCCTTCGGCTTATGCTGATGATTTCTCAATCAAGATCCACTCCTTACATGCTTCATACATCTTGTTGCGCTGACCTTGTCTCTGGAGTTTGTTTTTAAAAGGGATCAGTTGCTACAGGAATCCTACAGGATTTCCTGTAGCTGCTTCTCCTTCTGAAATTCAGGTTGATGCTTGAGCAGGCTTAAAAATAGCTGACAAAGGTTCTGAATGAAATAAATAGCATCTGGGAGGTATCAAGTAATAATAAGCGAGAAGAACATTGCTACTTTATTTGACATCATTTTTTTGTGTTTACAGAATGAAAGAAGCAGAATTTCTGTATTTTGTCTGTGCAGGGAAAGAAATGCAAGTGGAAGTGTGAGTGCACAAGGGTGGAATGGAGAGTTAGGTGGATGGATGGTGGTAGGGAGGTCCACAGTCCTTCTAGACAAACTTCCTATCCTTGGGTTCTTTTCTAAACTTGATTTTGGCCTTTCTGTAGTTTCTATAGGATCCTCCTATAGAATACACAGAGTTTCCAAACAAATGAGAACAAGACCTGGAAAAGGATAATAATGATGGAGGGATGGACTATGAAGGGTGTATGCAGCCTGGCCATGTCTTTTTTCTCTTGTGTGACCCTCCTGCAACCTACAATTTATTCAAAAGAAGTTAGGCTTTTTCTTTTTTATCTTTTTTTTCTTTTTTGAGACAGCTAGGGTGCCTCCAGGAGGTTTTCACCCTTACTGCCTACCCTGGGTACCTCTAAGAGGTTTTCACCCAGGTATATTTTAGTCCTTTTTTTGTTTTTTTGTTTTTTTTTTTTGGCTTAGGGTGTGGGTGGAGTGGAGACAGGGACCTGCTCCACTACCAACACTATTTTTCCCAGATTCTCAATGAACTCTTGCTTCGAAAGGGGCTTCTTGTAGATCTTCAATCTATGCCCATTGACGAGCATGGGGATGGCTTGTTCATCTATGGTCTAGATAAGGACTGAACCATTTTCATTGCATTTTTCTACTGTATATGGTCCCAGCCATCTTGTCCTCAGTTTGCCTTTGAAATCTTTATATCTTGAATCATACAGTAGCACCCAATCTCCTTGCTGGAATTGTTTTTCTTTGAGGTGTCTGTCATGCCATATTTTTCTTTGAAGTTGGACTACCTCTGAGTGGAGTAGGGCCTACATTCTCTGTTCATCCAATCCATTTAGCTGAAGCAATCTTTCCTTTTGTGCATGGCTGAAATCTAGGTCCAACTGAGCTGCCATCCTTAATGTTCTATATTCAAATTCTATTGACAGCAGAGCCTTCTTCCCGTAGACCAACTCATAGGGTGTAAACCCTGTGGTGGTTTTTCAGGTGGTGTTATAGGATCAAGTGGCCTCAACCAATCAATCTACCCAATATTTTCTGCTGCTACTCACTACCTTAGTCAAAACCCTTCCAAAGCTCTATTGGTGACTTCCACCTGTCTATTTGCTTGTGGATGATAAGGGGTGGAAGTTCTATGCTTAATCTTGTGGTGTGTGAGTAGGTATTCAACCAAATTGGAGGTAAACTGACTCCCTCAATCTGTGACTAACTCTCTTGGGTAGCCAAACTTGTAGAAGATATTTTCCCTCAAAAACTCAACTACTTTTTCTTATGTTGTTGCTTTGATCGCCTTTGTTTCTACCCATTTTGTCAGACAATTAGTACAAACAATGATGTTAGATTTCCGTTTTGAAGGAGGGTTGATATCACCCACAAAGTCCATGCCCCACTTCTCAAATGGCTCGAAAGTCACTTGAGGTTGCAGGGGCATCTCATCCCTTGGAGTCGATTTCCCCATCCTTTAACATCAGTCACATTGGATGATGTATCTCCTGACATCTCGATGAAGAGTGGGCTAATAGTAACTTGCCTACAAAATTTTGAAGGCAATCCTGTTTGTTGCAAAGTGGCCCCCACAATGCCCATCATGACATGTTAGGAGGATGTCAAAGACTTCCTCCTCCCTGAAACATCGCCTCAAAATCTGATTTGGGCCAAGTTAAAAAAGATTGCCCCCAATCCAAGTAAATGGGGCACTTTTCCTCATGATCTTGCTCTTCTCTTTTGAGGATAGGTGTGGTGGAAACTGTGCTAAAACCAAGTAATTTGCTATATCAGCAAACCATGGAGAGAGTACTAAAATAGCAAATAAGTGTTCAGCTGGAATTTGATCATCCACCATTCCTTCTTCACCTGTAGGAAAATCTAGTCTAGATAGAAAATCAACAACAACATTTTCCTTACCTGGCTTATCAACAATAGTCAAATCAAATTGCTACAATAAAAGTAACCATCTAATGATATGAGCATTTACATCTAGTTTATTCATCAAATACCTAATTATAGCATGATCAGTGTGTACGAATGTTTGATAGCCAATGATGTAGTTTCTAAACTTGTTTAGGGAATGGACTATAGCTAGGAGCTCCTTTTCGGTTACAATGTAGTTTAATTCTGCCTTGGACAGGTTTTTACTGACAAAATATATGGCATAAGGCAACTTCTCTTCAACTTGCCTTAAGGCTGCTCCTATCACTTTGTTCGAGACATCTGTGTGAATGTGGAAAGGTAGGGCCCAGTTTGGACCTCTCAAGATTGGGACAGTTACCAGCTTACCTTTCAAGGCATCCAGAGCCTCTTGACAATTTTCAGTCCATATAAACTCAGCATCTTTTCCCAAAAGACCAAACAATGGAGAGGCTACCTTACTAAAATCCTTAATGAATCTTCTATAATACCCTGTTAAGCCTAGAAAACTCCGAACATCTCTTAACTTTCGAGGAGGTGGGACCCTTTGGGATGATATCATTATGTAACACAAACTCATGCAATCTCAAACTGATATAAAAAGGCGGCACATCGTTGTCCGGAGACTCACCATTCAATGCTGGTCCAAACATCAACTCGGGTTGATCATCCTCCACAGTCACCATATCAAACATTGGATCAAAATTCAAAACTTTAGAGAGCTAACCTCTATAATCGCTATTCCTCATTAGTTCAGTCAAGGGAATGGAAACCTTTAATTTAGAAATTTCATTTTCTAAACTAAAAGTTGAGGGATTTTTCACTTCCTTGGCTGGAACATCCTTTCTTTTAGCTTTATCCTTTGGAACAACTAGCTGATTTGACTTTTCTACTGAAGGTGACTTGCTGATATTGGGATCAACTGCCTCTTTCCCTTTCCTTTGTGTATCTGGTGCCTCATTCTTGGATGATGGAGTTTCTTTTCTTTTCGGGATTGGGTTGATGGGTACATTTTTGCTTCTAATTGAATACTGACACTCTTGTGCAGACAAAGCGTTCATATAGCCTCTTTGGTACTCATCTAATTCATCTTCAAGAGCGGTGTCATTAGCCAAAATATAATCCTCATCCTTTTGTACAGTTGAATTTCCTGCATACTCATCATCTTCAGTGATAAAGGTGAGCATATCATCAAGACTAAAGAAGTGATTTTCCTCTCCTAGTACATTGTCTTCATCATCAGATTCGGGACCAACAAAATTCTGCTGAGGAGGTGTCTTTACTTGTTGCTATTGTGATGTCGGTTCTTGTGCTCGCTGCTCACGTTGTTTGATCCTGTATTGAGGCTTCTGCTAGCCACGGAAATTGGGATTTTGAATCTGTGGTTCAGGCTTGTCAAGTGCTAATCTTTCAATCATCTTTTCTACCTTGCGGAGTACTTGATCTGATGTCGAAGCTTCTTCCTTTATTGAAACTCTCTTCTCAGCTTTCAATCTAGCTCTTTTGTCATTCAAATTTGCTTCAACACTAACAGCAATTTTCTGCATCTCCTCTAAGGTAGGCGGATCTCTCTCTCATAATTGATACGCTATATTAGGATCAAAACCATCTGGGAACTTAAGCAAAGCTGATTTTTTAGATGGCCTTAAATCATCGGGAATTGCATTGTAAACCATATTGAATCTATTACAGTTGTCTTGCACGGACTCACCGACACTTCGCTTAATCTTGGTATATTCGGAAGTGATTGAAGAGGATCTTTCTTGACCTCCCAACGATCCAAAAATTGTTTTTAAAGCTCTTCTAATGTAAGAATGCTTCTAGTTGCCAAAGCTCTGAACCATTTTCTTACCTCACAGCCAAAAGTTTGCACAAAGAGTCTCATTGTTACATTTTCTTCATCAATTTCATACCGCTCAAAGAAATCCGACATTTTGTCTACATTCTGTTGAGTCGGATCACTTTGAGGAGTGCCATCGAATAATGGAATCTTACTCTGATAATCTATTGGCATGTCATCCAAAACTTGAGGTAGTGCAAGAGGAGAAAATCGAGCAGCCATCGCTCTTGGTGGATTTTCAATCGGCCTTGGAGATGTTGGGGGTGTAGGTGCAGCTGAGGTGTGAGGTGTATGAGGAGGGGTGTGTGGAGGAGATGCAATTTTAGGTGTGGAAGGAGTAGATGAAGGCAAATTGATTATAGACTTTTGATCAGAAATAATAGGCAGAACAGGGATGGTGGGAATGAAGGGTGGTTTGGTAGGATTTCTGGAGGTGGACGCCATGATAGAAGATCCAATGGTAGCAGATGTAGTTTCTAGAAAATCAATGATATTTGTCACCTCAATTGTATTTTGGAGCTGTCTTGAAATAAAATTCTCAATAGACTTATTAGACTTTTCAATGTTAAGAGCTGCAATGAAATCCAGATTTGGAACTATAGAATCGAGAGCATTTTCAAATTTGGTTTTAAACAATGACAATTCAAACTTTTCATCAAAATCAAGTTCTTCAATATATTCAAAAATGGTAGGACAAGAACGAGATTTAATCACAGGACTCACAGAGCTTGCTTGATGAAGGAGTCTTGGAATCAAATTGGGATTTTCGTAGACAAGAGGTGGATTTGGATCTGGATTAGCTCTGGTATGTCTTCTTGAAGCCAGTGTGCTTTTTCAAAAGATCAAAGGAACATAAACAAATTTCTCAGCTTATGAATTTGTAATCTGATCATCCAAAGCTTAGAATCATCAAATGCACTAGGGTGTTCACAGGTTAGAATTCCCGTTAATGAGACTAGACCAGAGATTGACTGAAGTAGCGTTTATCTACTTGTGCTAATGCAAAGCAAAAGCGTTTCAAAGGCTACCTGGCTAATCTTCAGACTTTGTCTATAGTTTCAAAATGAAGAATACTAACACACAACCAAATTACTCCCCAGTATGGTTGCCACTATGTTAGAGCCTAGATTTGCCTCAGGCTGGAAAGGCAAGGTTCTAGGTCCACATCAAACCACACTCAGCCTCGTAGCTAGCCCTACGAGGACATGAGAGGGCTCTCTCCGGGTCAATCTCTGCAAAAGATGATCGATGAGGCTCGAGATAACTGAAATAGAAGCTAATTTTAGGCTAGGTATGAAGTACGAGGGTTTGATTTGAGTTTTTAGGAGTTTTTGTGTTGAAACAGAGAAAGGAAAATTTGGGCTTGGGGATTGAGGCACAGTTTTTGTAGAGGTCTGAATGGGGAAAGGAAGGTGATTGTCTTGATTCTTTTAAAGGTAATGAATGGGTAGATCAGACCGGTGAGGAGCTAAGGAGAGCAAGAAGGTTTCAAGGATTCTCCTTAAATAGGTGAAAACATTGAAAATCAAACAAATTTAAAGGCAAAGCATAACAATCTATGGATTCTACCTTAACACTTCATTTGTTCAACTGCAGAAGATGAGAGAAGGAAAATGATACACATAAAAACTTACAATTACTGAGAGAAGCACACCATCCAAACATAAAGCCACATGGATCCCAAACAGTGCTGCAAAACCCTGGTCTTTCCTTAGCCAAAAATGTAGAGAAAATATGTACAATGATATGCCAAATCAATCCCAAGTATCCAACCCTGAAAATGACTAAGAGAATACATGATATAGACTAGCCCAACCCATTCCCTTGCCTCTAGGGGTCGAGCTCATCATTCTAGGAGCTGATCCAACTGATTCTAAACCAAGCACTAAAATCTAGGCAATCAAAACAACTTGCCTCTATAAGATAGGAAACTGATTCATGCACTAAATTTTCACTTGTTAGTGAATCAATCTTCTAGAACTAGTAAATAAGTGCCAAAATTACGTCATGTTTACCCAATTACATCAAAAGAGATCAATAATTACATCACAAATCAAACTAGTCAAACTGGCCGAATTTCTGAGCTGGAAGGTGAAAATTTGGGCAAAAATCTTCTGTGTGCCGCGCCACTTTCTGTGTGAGTCATGCCACTTTGAGGCTGAGTTTGAGGCACTTCCTAAAGTCAAAATTGAGCCAAAGTGTGCTTGTTGGAAATACCTGCCTGTCTACTTTCCAACCCAAGTGGAATTTCTGGATTTGGATGTCATTTGCCCCTCCAAAACCTCAATCGTCCAAGACTGCTTCCTGTGTGTCAAAATAGGGGAAGTGAGGTCTTTTTTAGGGTTTTTTTGACCCTTTAGGCAACCTAGAACTTGATGAAATCCTTATTTAATCCATTAGCATACATAACTTTTGATGAAAAATCCAAAAATGTAAATTTTTCCTCCTGGAGAGCTCCCAATGATAAGCGCGCGCCAAGTGGCGCTACGCACAGGGCGGAAAAAACCTGTTTTTTAAGCCAAAAATTCAAAATTGACAAAATTTTCTCCAAATTCCTTGAAACTTGGGCTGAAGGTGCCTCATAAAGTGCCATGCTCAGCCAAAGAAGCTTCGGCCAAGATTCGGAGCCGATCTTGCTCTTTTTGCCTCTTTTTCTTCTTTGTTGCTTTCTTCAGTTTTGCCTTCAAATTTCTTATTCGCGCCTTGGAACTCATAGTGCATGCCCTGTAATGGAAAACCATGTGCCTCAACAATGCTTTGTCCTTATCGGCCTTTTCCAACAGTTTTTCCAGGTGAATGATGATTCTCTCGAGCCAAGACTCTCGATCATCATTAATCACTTGTTCCAATGTAGTGAACTCAATCCTCCTCCTTTGGGCAGCTTGGCGATTCTCGCGGATATTTTGCAACTCCATGATTTCTTGTTGATCTTCAAGTTGTTTGTTCCTCTGCTCTAAGTATTTGATGATCCACTTAGCCCTCTCCAAGTTGAGGGATAAGGCGTTGATCGTTGTCTTCTGCTCCTGAATGACCTCTCTAAGCTGTGCACTTTGCGCGCCCATGTCGGTATCATCATCCTGAATGAGAATGAAGTCAGTCTCTCGCTCACCTGAAGGCCCCTCATCCTGCATTGGCCTCTTGCCTCAGTCCTGTACCTGCACTTGTGCTGCTGATGACGGCAACGAGACCCCTTCCACCTCAGGTGCAGATAGTACTCGTCTTGCTGCTGCAAACAATCCCCTCATGCCTCTCTAATAACTGACATATGTCAGCACAATGGTAGTCTCTGCCTTCTGACCTCCATGCTATTGTGAAGGTTCACTTGGCTCATGAACAACCTCCTGATGAGCCGCTGAAGCTGTGAAGAACTCACGGGAGATGAAGTCTTCCCATGTGATAACCTGCAGGCCAAGCTGATGTACAACAATGATCTTGATGAGCGCATAATGATAAATGCTATTGTGCTGCTGTTCTAAACTCTTCCTCCGCACAAGAGTGGTCATCCTCTTGATGTTTTGGTACATGAAATATGGAATGTTCATGAATTTCACTCTTGTGAAATGCATCAATAGCTTGATATGGTATGCATAGAGGCACGAGAAGCGACCTTCACAACTGAAGTATCTAATAATGAGTCTCATCAACGACGCATAAGATTCCTTCAGAAACTGGAAGGGGAATACTCTCCTGAGCTACCTCAAATAGCTAGGCCTAATGTAAGGTTCATAATATGATATATCCAGTTGCTGCCCTTTGTTCCACTCTTCCCCTATATTTGGTATCCCGGTGGCCTGAGAGATGGTTTCTAGTGTTAATGTAAAGTCTACTCCAGCAAGAGTAACATGATTATCATGCAAATGTAAAACAAACAACTGAACTAACTCCTGATGATGCCGGATCTGAGTGATCATCTCACAATACTGAAAGCATGACATTTGCTGAAAGCATGTCATCGCAAGCGGGCAGGCCTGCAATTGAGTTAAGGAAGTAGGCTCTTCTCTGACATGTCTGCCACCTTTTCGAGGCCTACGGGGTGCATGTCCTTCCAAGGATGAGTCACTTTGAGTTTCTACTTCATAGTCAGATGAATGACCAGACAACATCACTGCTGATATACAAACGGCCTTGAATGACTACTGATGTATGAAATTGTTGTTAAGATATGTTGAAATCTGCCACCAAGGAAAAATGTAACTAGGGAATGTTAGGAAGGGGAATAATATGAAGGGATGAGGGACTTATGGGGAGAAATTATGTTTAGGGACATGTAGGAGGGTTTTGGAAATCTATATGAGGTAGGGTTTGGGTTTTTACATTTGACAATGGGTAGAAGGGAATTGGGGATAGGGGTTTAATAATTTGAGGGGATAGGGAACAATGAGATTTGGGAAAGAATGGAGTCAAGGGGAGAAGAAAATAATGGAAAAAGGATATACTTGGTGGAAAACAATTTTTGAAACCCTAACAACAATTGGCTTGATGACTTTGAGAGGTAGGGTTTGAGAGTTTTTATTGCAACTTTTAGCAGCCATAAACCATCATCATACTAGCATAAAAACTGATGAAACACTGAGATGGTAACCCTACCTGGCAAATCCAAGTGTTTAGATGGCAAGTTGATGCAATTTCAAGCAAATTCGTGCAATTTGGTGTATGCGTTGCGCCAAGAACCCAGTGCGCCGTGACAGTGGAAGTTTACACTGTGAATCTTCCCCCTGTGCCCCGCGCGGCTTGTGTGCGCCGCGACCTCCTCTGATGCGCCGCGCGGTCTTTCAATGCACAGTCTTAGCCCTTGTAACAAGAAACCTGCTCCTCTAACCCTCAAAACAAAATCCTTTGACCTCCTTACACAGAAAAATATGTTTTAAGTGATGAACAAGGCTCATGGGGTAATAGATTGATTTTTGAGGAAGCAGTGATGAATTTGTGTTGTGGAGGTCCTTTGCGCCATGCACAAACCCAGTGCTCCGCGACGTGTGGGTGCGCCGTGCCCTTGAGAAAATACACTGTGTATTATGGTTTTGTGCGCGACGACACCTTAAACTCACACAGTCGGCCTCTTTCAAACACGGTTTTGCTCTTACACTTTCAAAACATGATTTCTCCCTTAGATTCTGAATGACACTTGTTGCAAAGGAATAAATAGCTTTGAGAAATCTCTTGACAAGAGATGGTTTTGATTTTTACTTCTTCAAAACCCATTTTCTTATGTTTAGTTTTTGGCACTTTTTCACAATTAATACAACTCTGATTTTTGACTTGAAATGATGAATTTCTTGGCAATTTTTTGCAGGGACGGTGGCATGTCTTGACCAAGGAAGACCAGGGCTGCGCCTGGAGATTTTGACAACTGAAAAACGTTTTTTAAAATTACATGGCAATATACATAAAAACGAAATGTCGACTTTGCTTCAAAACAAATTTTTGAAGAAAAGTCATAATCTATCCATATGATGATGAAATTCTTTGAAATGAGAACTTATTAAGGACCTCCCTCTGTCCTGCTGGCTTTATTGGACATATTGAAGACACAACTTGAGAAACCCTAGACCTAGTGACTGAAATGACTCTTACTAATCAAAAGACTAAATCAGGGCTGTAAGTGACTCAAAAACTTGATTTTGATGGACAGACCTGAGCCAACATGGTAAGGCATGAGGGGTAATGAACAACAATTCCCTTCCGTCGGATTATGGCATGTCCCTAGTGGAATGCAACTGAGTGAAGCGAGCGAGACACCTAAAAATGAAATGCAATAAAGAGAAATGATCGCTGACGGAGGGATGTAAAGACTGACTCTAACATTGGCTCCATTGGGGATGGTAGCTCCTTGGAGGTGCCAAGAATGGTAGATCTCTGGAAGAGCTAGACAGTGCCTTCGTCCATTGGGCTATGGAGTCCATTATTTTCACAAATCATCACAAGACTCTTGACTAATTTATTGACTCAAACTTGACTCAAACTAAATGAATTAGGAAACCAAAACGACTACTAAAACTGGCTAGACAAATTGAACTCAAAACTGAAATCTTTCTTCAGGATTATAGCCTTCACTTCGGGCCCCAAACTGAAGAAAAGATCACAACACACTCTTGCAATGAAACTGAAATTAAAATGGTATATACAGTGACAATGTGGACAACAGAAATAACTCAGAAATGATACCTCTTGAGCAGCCGACCATTGACCGGCTCTCTGGGACATTCTTCCCCATTCATCTCCTTCAGAAGAAAAGCATTCTGACCGTGATATGCAGCAATTTTGTAAGGACCTTTCCAGAGATTTTCGAACTTACCATGCTTACCCTTGTCCTCATTCCTTGCATCCCATTTCAGCACCACTTCCTCCAATTCGAAGTTGTCCGCCTTCGCTTTTCTGTCATAGATTTTCTTAATCTTCTCCTGCAACTTGAACGTGTTTTGAAAGACCTCTTCTTGTGTCTGCTACAAATGGATCATCTGATTTAATCTTCGTTGCATAGGATCTTCCTCACTGCCAGCCTCCTGAAGAAGTTTGACTACCGGAGCTGCTAGAGAATTGGGAAACACTGTATCAACTCCATAAACCAGCTCAAAGGGAGACATACCAATTGATTTCTTTTGGCTGACCCGATCTGCCCAAAGTGCATTGAATAAATTCTTATGCCAACTCTTCTTGTTAATTTCCAGCAGCTTCTTGATGATGTTGACTAAAGATTTATTAGACGACTCCGCCAAACCATTGCCTTGCGGATGATAAGCAGTTGAGTGACCCAAAATGATTTTATACTTGTTACAAAACAAAATTATCCTCTTTGATTTAAAATTTGTGGCGTTGTCAGTGATTAACTTATTCGGACAACCAAAACAAGACAAGATATTATTCTCAAGGAATGAAATAATTACCACATCCGTAGATTTTCTGGTGGGAATTGCTTTGATCCATTTCGTGAAATAATCTGTTGCCGTGAGGATCCATCGATGTTGACCTGAAGAAGCGAGATGAATTTCACCAATGAAATCCAACCCCCACTGCTAATAGGGGGCACTCACCTCAATGGGCTTAAGCAGCAAAGGCTATAATTTCTGTCTTCCTTCAAAAATATGACATTGATGATAGCTCTTGACCACTTTAGATACATCAGCAAAAAATGTTGGCCAATAGTATCCTGCATGGAGAATTCTGTTTTCCGTTGTTTTCCAAAAGAGGTGACCGCCACAATCTCCTTTATGGAAATCCTCCATGACTAGTTGCGCTTCTCCTTCCACCAAACAATTCAACAAAACACCACCGGGATCTTTCCAATAAAGTGCAGAATTTAAAATACAAAACTTTGCAGCCTTCAATTTGAGAGTTTTACCTTTGTTTCTAGCCATGCCGGGTGGTGGTGACAAATTTTGCAGCACATATATGATATCTGAATACCACGGGGAAAGAACAAACATTTCGAATACCTGAATTGACGAACCTTCGTCATTTTCATCGAACATAGCAGTGATCAGATTTATGTCTAAGGCGTGCAAGTTTGTTTCAGCCATTAACTTTGCCAATCCCTGACCTTTAACAATATTGGTGGGCTTTATCTCCACATCGTACTCCAACAAGGCTGTAATCCACTTGCCTCGTCTTCCTTCCAGATCGGTCTGCACTAAAACATCCTTGACAACAGCATTAGGAACATAAGCCAAAGTATGAGAATGCAAAATATACACCCAAAAATCTTTTAATGCCTTCACAAGTGCAAGGGCTTTCTTTTCAATGATGTTGTACTTCAGAGCTGCGTCTCTTATAGTGCGGCTGAAAAAAGCAATTGGTCTTTCATAGTCATCTCTCTTCTGCATTAAGACAGCTGCCATTGTATGCTCCAAGGCAAAAGAAAACAATATAAAATCCTGAGTGTAGTCCGGGCTTATTAGAACCGGAGCTGAAGAAAGAGCTAATTTGACTAAGTTGAAAGATTTTATAGCCTCTTCCATCCACGTCACTTGGTTGTCCTTCTTAAGCATGTTTGTAATCTCTCTTAGATGTTCACCAAGATTAGGAACAAAGCGACGCAGAAAATTCATCTTAACATTAAACGATTGAATCTCCTTCTTATTCCGGGGTAGGTCAATTTGCTGAATTGCTTCCACACGTGCTGGATCAATATGAATGCCATATTTTGATATAATGTGCCCAAGTAGTTTGCCCTCATCCATGGCAAACAAGCTCTTCTTTAGATTCAGCGACACACCATATTTTCTACACTTTTGAAAGATAATTTTCAAATGATACAAGTGTGCTTCATCTGATTTGGAAAACACGGTCAGATCATCAAGGTACACAACGAAGAAGACATCCTTCTCATTTACAAAAGCCAAGTCCATTGCCCACTGAAAAGTGGTACCCGCGTTCTTTAAACCGAAAGGCATTTTGGCATAATGAAAAGTTCCCCACGGGGTGGTGAACGATGTTTTGTCTTGACCAAAATTTGGTTATATCCAGAATAACCATCGAGTAGTGACATCCGAGATGCTCCAACTACTCGCTGAAGTATATGATCCATTTTGGGCAGTGGATAATTGTCTTTCAATGAAACTTTATTGAGATTCCTAAAATCAATGCACAAGCGAATCTCGCCTGTCTTCTTTCGTATGGGCACCAAATTAGATATCCAATCAGAAAATCGGATGGGAACAATGATTCCTGATTTGTACAACCTGTTTATCTCCTTCTTAATTGATGGCAGCAGTTTTGGATTTAGCCTTCTCAACTTTTGTCTGAAAGGTTTTTGATTAGGCTTGATAGGAATGGTATGATGAATTATATTGGTATCATATGTCTTCAAGTCAAAATAATCCCAAGCAAACACATCAGCAAAAGATGACAACAAACTAGCCCCACGGGGGTAGGCGAGTTGGTAATCACATGGCGGTGAAGTTCGTAGTAAGCGGACTCCGTATTGAAGGTCACGAGTTCAAATCCCCCGGACTTACATTGGTGACGCGTTATAGCGGGCAAGGTGCGAAACCCAGAGGTTATAGTGGTGGCGGCCAGAATCGACCCTGTGTCACGCGAGTTGCGAGGCTGTCCCAGTTGCTGATTCCTCTGCTACAAAAAAAAAAAAAAAAAGATGACAACAAACTGATATATTTGGATTTTACCTTCGGTGGCAATGCTTTCGACAATTTTACCATTTTAGGATTGGCCGTTGTTCCGATATTGACCTCTTCAACACCCTTTTCTGTTGGGTGAAATGTTGGCTTGCGGGCTACGTCATCTTGATCAAAGAGCTCTTCTAAAGGTATCAAACCTTTAGGAATAATGTTATCCTTTAGCTACAACACTTCCATTTGATTGATCTGCACATCATCTTTACCATCATCATGTTCTACATCAATTGAGGTGTCTTTGAACTTACCTTTGTTTTGCAGAAAATCATCAATTTCTTCATCATCTTGGAAAACTTGCCAATATCTCTGATTGTTCGGGACAGTCGGACAATGCTTAACATGGATTTCGAATTTATTACTTGAGTTCATAGGAATCTTCAAATTACTTGTTGCCTTAGCAAGTGCATCAGCAATGCCATTTTGAATGCGAGGCACACACGTCAAGGTATAATCTGAAAACAATTTTAGGATATCTAGGACAGCATTTCGGTAAGCTCGCATTCGAGGATGTTTCGCTTGATACTCACCTTTAACTTGCTTAATCACCAATTCGGAGTCGCCATATACAACAATCCTCATAGCATTGAGCTTCCTTAGAATTTTCAGGCCAACGATCAAAGCTTCATACTCAGCTTCATTATTCGAACAATCAAAAGCAAGCTTGTAAGAACATACCCACACATTACTAGGCACTTTGTTCGGGGCGAAGAGAGGACTGCGTACCCAAATTCCAATTCCAGCACCATCATTTCCCACTACACCATCGAAATCCATGGTCCACAGGCCCTCTTCATCTTCTTCTAAGTGCTGAAACTCTGTCACCTTTGTTTTTCCTGCTTGTTGTCCATCATTTTCAGCTGATTGCTCAACGGTGTTCGGCTGTTCATGTCCCTCTCTCTTCAAAACTTCTCTGAAATTCTCTGTTATTGTTGGAATATCATCTGCTACAACTAACTGACTATCTATATCATTGAAACTATCTGAATACAAAACAAAAGACTCAAGATCTGTATGTACATAATTAATCGGATGATTAATTGGTTTCTCCTTTCTTGTAATCATGTATTTCATTTTTTGTTCTCGGTACAATTTTCTCATCTGGCCAAACACAAGAATCGTTGAATAGGAGAAATCTAGTTGTAATGTTCCTTTCAATTTCGCTCCCCAAGACCTGGAAAGAAGCATACCAAACTTGGGAGGAATTTCTGCCACAACAACATCCATCAAAACATTCTTTGTGGGGATCTGATCCAAACCTACGACCAAGTTTGATAAGCCCAATACATCTTACTCTGCTAGAATCAAATGAAAAGAGATCATGGTATCTCCTTGTGACATCCAAACCCAACTTCTCCATGATAGCTTTCGGCATAAGATTGTGGGAAGCGCCGGAATCAAACATGGAATTATGTAACACAAACTCATGCAATCTCAAACTGATATAAAAAGGCGGCACATCACTGTCCGAATACTCACCATTCAATGCTGGTCCAAACATCAACTCAGGTTGATCATCCTCCACACTCACCGTATCAAACATTGGATCAAAATTCAAAACTTTAGAGAGCTAACCTCTATAATTGTTGTTCCTCAATAGTTTAGTCAAGGGAATGGAAACCTTTAATTTATAAATTTCATTTTCTAAACTAAAAGTTGAGGGATTTTCTACCTCCTTGGTTGGAACATCCTTTCTTTCGGCTTTATCCTTTGGAACAACTGGCTGATTTGACTTTTCTGCTGAAGGTGACTCGCTGATATTGGGATCAACTGCCTCTTTCCCTTTCCTTTGTGTATTAGGTGCCTCATTCTTGGATGATGGAGTTTCTTTTCTTTTCGGGATTGGGTTGATGGGTACATTTCTGCTTCTAAGTGAATACTGACATTGTTGTGTAGACAAAGTGTTCATATAGCCTCTTTGGTACTCATCTGATTCTTGTTCAAGAGTGGTGTCATTAGCCAAAATATAATCCTCATCCTTTTGTACAGTTGAATTTCCTGCATACTCATCATCTTCAGTGACAAAGGTAGGCATATCATCAGGAGTAAAGAAGTGATTTTCCTATCCTAGTACATTGTCTTCATCATCAGATTCGGGACCAACAAAACTCTGCTGAAGAGGTGTCTTTACTTTTTGTTGTTGTGATGCCGGTTCTTGTGCTCGTTGCTCACGTTGTTTGATCCTGTATTGTGGCTGTTGCTGGCCACAGAAATTGGGATTCTGAATCTGCGGTTCAGGCTTGTCAATTGCTAATCTTTCAATCATCTTTTCTACCTTGTGGAGTACTTGATCTGATGTCGAAGCTTCTTCCTTTATTGAAACTCTCTTCTCGGCTTTCAATCTAGCTCTTTTGTCATTCAAATTTGCTTCAACACTAACAGCAATTTTCTGCATCTCCTCTAAGGTAGGTGGATCTCTCTCTCGCAATTGATACGCCATATCAGGATCAAAACCATCTAGGAACTTAAGCAAATCTGATTTTTTAGATGGCCTTAAATCATCGGGAATTGCATTGTAAACCATATTGAATCTATTACAGTTGTCTTGCACGGACTCACCGACATTTTGCTTGACCTTGGTATATTCGGAAGTGATTTGAAGAGGATCTTTCTTGACCTCCCAACGATCCAAAAACTTTTTTTGAAGCTCTTCTAATCTAGGAATACTTCTAGCTGCCAAAGCTCTGAACCATTTTCTTACCTCACTACCAAAAGTTTGCACAAAGAGTCTCATTGTTACATTTTCTTCATCAATTTCATACCACTCAAAGAAATCTGACATTTTGTCTACATGCTGTTGGGCCGGACCATTTTGAGGAGTGCCATCGAACAATGGAATCTTACTCTGATAATATGCTGGCATGTCATCCAAAACTTGAGGTAGTACAAGAGGAGCAAATCGAGCAGCCATCGCTCTTGATGGATTTGCAATCGGCCTTGGAGATGTTGGGGAAGTAGGTGCAGCTGAGGTGTGAGGTGTATGAGGAGGGGTGTGCAGAGGAGATGCAATTTCAGGTGTGGAAGGAGTAGATGAAGGCGAATTGATTACAGACTTTTGATTAGAAATAATAGGCTGCACAGGGATGGTTGGAATGAAGGGCGATTCAGTAGGATTTCTTGAGGTGGATGCCGTGATGGAAGATCCAATGGTAGCAGATGTAGTTTCTAGAAAATCAATGATATTTGTCACCTCAGTTGTAGTTTGGAGCTGTCTTAAAATAAAATTCTGAATAAACTTATTAGACTTTTCAATGTTAAGAGCTGCAATGAAATCCGGATTCAGACCTATAGAATCGAGAGCATTTTTAGATTTGGTTTTAAACAATGGCAATTCAAACTTTTCATCAAAATCAAGTTCTTCAAGATATTCAAAAATGGTAGGACAAGAACGAGATTTAATCACGGGAGTCACAAAGCTTGCTTGATGAAGGAGTCTTGGAATCAAATTGGGATTTTCGTAGACAGGAGGCAGATTTGGATTTGGATTAGCTCTGGTATGTCTTCTTGAAGCCAGCGTGCTTTTTCAAAAGATCAAAGGAACATAAACAACTTTCTCAACCTATGAATTCGTAATCTGATCATCCACAGCTTAGAATTATCAAATGCACCTGGCTAATATTCAGACTCTATCTATAGTTTCAAAATGAAGAATACTAACACACAACCAAATTACTCCCCAGTATGGTCGGCACTATGTTAGAGCCTAGATTTGCCTCAGGCTAGAAAGGCAAGGTTCTAGGTCCACATCAAACCATTCTTAGCCTCGTAGATAGCCCTATGAGGACAGGAGATGGCTCTCTCTGGGTAAATCTCGGCAAAGGATGATCGATGAGGCTCGATATGACTGAAATAGAAGCTAATTTTAGGCTATGTATGAAGTACGAGGGTTTGATTTGAGTTTTTAGGAGTTTTTGTGTTGAAACAGGGAAAGGCAAATTTGGGCTTGGGGATTGAGGCACAGTTTTTGCAGAGGTATGAAAGGGGCAAGGAAGGCGATTGTCTTGATGCTTTTAAAGGTAATTAATGGGTAGATAAGGCCGGTGAGGATCTAAGGAGAGCAAGAACGTTTCAAGGATTCTCCTTAAACAGGTGAAAACATTGAAAATCAAACAAATTTAAAGGTAGAACATAACAATCTATGGATTCTACATTAACACTTCATTTGTTCAATTGCAGAAGATGAGAGAAGGAAAATGATACACATAACAACTTACAATTACTAAGAGAAGCACACCATCAAAACATAAAGCCACATGGATCCCAAATAGTGCTGCAAAACCCTGGTCTTTCCTTAGCCAAAAATGTAGAGAAAATATGTACAATGATATGCCAAAGCAATCCCAAGTGTCCAACCCTGAAAATGACTAATAGAATACATGATATAGACTATCCCAACCCATTCTGTTGCCTCTAGGGGTCGAGCTCATCATTCTAGGAGCTGATCCAACTGATTCTAAACCAAGCACTGAAGTCTAGGCAATCAAAACAACTTGCCTCTATAAGATAGGAAACTGATTCATGCACTAAATTTTCACCTGTTAGTGAATGAATCTTCTAGAACTAGTAAATAAGTGCCAAAATTACATCATGTTTACCCAATTACATCAAAAGAGATCAATAATTACATCACAAAGCAAAACTAGTCAAATTGGCCGAATTTCTGAGATGGAAGGTGAAAAATTGGGCAAAAATCCTCTGTGCGCCGCGCCACTTTCTATGTGCGTTGTGCCACTTTGAGGCTGAATTGGAGGCACTTCTTGAAGTCCAAATTGAGCCCAAGTTTGCTTGTTGGAAATCCCTACCTGTCTACTTTCCAACCCAAGTGGAATTTCTAGATTTAGATGTCATTTGTCCTTCCAAAACCTCAATCTCCCAAGACTGCTTCTTGTGTGTCAAAATAGGGGTAGTGAGGTCATTTTTAGGGTGTTTTTGACCCTTTAGGCAACCCAGAACTTGATGAAATCATTAGGTAATCCATGAGCATACATAAATTTTGATGAAAAATCTAAAAATGTAAATTTTTCCTCCTAGAGAGCTCCCAATGATAAGCGCACGCCAAGTGGCGCTACGCACAGGGCAGAAAAAACCTGTTTTTAAAGCCAAAAATTCAAAATTGACAAAATTTTCTCCAAATTCCTTGAAATTTGGGCTAAAGGTGTCTCATCAAGTGCCATGCTTAGCCAAAGAATCTTCAGCCAATATTCGAAGCCGATCTTTCTCTTTTTTCCTCTTTTGCTTCTTTGTTGCTTTCTTCAGTTTTGCCTTCAAATTTCTTATTCGCGCCATGGAACTCATATTGCGTGCCCTGTAATGGAAAACCATGTGCCTCAACAATGCTTTGTCCTTATCGGCCTTTTCCAACAGTTTTTCTAGGTGAATTTTGATTCTCTCAAGCCAAGACTCTCGATCATCATTAATCACTTGTTCCAATGTAGTGAACTCAATCCTCCTCCTTTGGGCAGCTTGGCGATTCTCGCGGATATTTTGCAACTCCATGATTTCTTACTGATCTTCAAGCTATTTGTTCCTCTGCTCTAAGTATTTGATGATCCACTTAGCCCTCTCCAATTTTAGGGATAAGGCGTTGATCACTATCTGCTACTCCTAAATGACCTCTCTAAGATGTGCACTTTGCGGGCCCATGTCGGTATCGTCATCCTGAATGAGAATGAAGTTAGTCTCTTGCTCACCTGAAGGCCCTCATACTAAATTGGCCTCTTGCCTCGGTCCTGTACCTGCACTTGTACTGCTGATGACGGCAACGAGACCCCTTCCACCTCAGGTGGAGATAGTACTCGTCGTGATACTGCAAACAATCCCCTCATGCCTCTCTAATAAGTGACATATGTTGGCACAATGGTAGTCTCTACCTCCTGACCTCCATGCTGCTGTGAAGGTTCACTTAGCTCATGAACCACCTCCTGATGAGCCACTGAAGCTGTGAAGAACTCATGGGAGATGAAGTCTTCCCATGTGATACCCTGCAGGCCAAGTTGATGTAAAACAATGATCTTGATGAGCGCATAATGATAAATGTTGTTGTGCTGCTGTTCTGGACTCTTCCTCCACACAAGAGTGGTCATCCTCTTGATGTTTTGGTACATGAAATATGTAATGTTCATGAATTTCACTCTTGTGAAATGCATCAATAGCCTGATATGGTATGCATAGAGGCGCTAGAAGCGACCTTCACAACGGCGCATAAGATTCCTTCAGAAACTGGAATGGGAATACTCTCCTGAGCTGCCTCAAATAGCTAGGCCTGATGTAAGGTTCATAATATGATCTATCCAGCTGCTGCCCTTTGTTCCACTCTTCCCCTATATTCGGTATCTCGGTGGCTGAGAGATGGTTTCTAGTGTCAATGTAAAGTCTACTCCAGCAAGAGTAACATGATTATCATGAAAATGTAAAACAAATAACCGAACTAACTCGTGATGATGCTGGATCTGAGCGATCATCTCACAATACTGAAAGCATGACATTTGCTGAAAGCATGTCATTGCAAGCGGGCAGGCCTACAATTGAGTTAAGGAAGCCGGCTCTTCTTTGACATGTCTGCCACCTTTTGGAGGCTTGCAGGGTGCATGTCCTTCCAAGGATGAGTCACTTTGAGTTTCTACTTCATAGTTAGATGAATGACCAGACGACATCACTGCTGATATACAAACTGCCTTGAATGACTACTGATGTATGAAACTGCTATTAAGATATGTTGAAATATGCCACCAAGGGAAAATGTAACCAGGGAATGTTAGGAAGGGGAATAATATGAAGGGATGAGGGACTTATGGGGAGAAATTATGTTTAGGGACATGTAGGAGGGTTTTGGAAATCTATATGAGGTAGGGTTTGGGTTTTTACATTTGACAATGGGTAGAAGGGAATTGGGGGTAGGGGTTTAATAATTTGAGGGGATAGGGAACAATGAGATTTGGGAAGAAATTCAGTCAAGGGGAGAAGAAAATAATGGAAAAAGGATATACTTGGTGGCAAACAATTTTTGAAACCCTAACAGCAATTGGCTTGATGACTTTGAGAGGTAGGGTTTGAGAGCTTTTATTGCAACTTTTAGCAGCCATAAACCATCATCATACTAGCATAAAAACTGATGAAACACTGAGATGGTAACCCTACCTGGCAAATCCAAGTGTTTAGATGGCAAGTTGATGCAATTTCAAGCAAATTCGAGCAATTTGGTGTATGCGCCGCGCCAAGAACCCAGTGCGCCACGACAGTGGAAGTTTACACTGTGAATCTTCCCCCTGTGCCCCGCGCAGCTTGTGTGCGCTGCGACCTCCTCTGATGTGCCGCGCAGCCTTTCAATGCACAGTCTCAGCCCTTGTAACAGGAAACCTGCTCCTCTAACCCTCAAAACAAAATCATTTGACCTCCTTACACATAAAAATATGTTTTAAGTGATGAACAAGGCTCATGGGGTAATAGATTGATTTTTGAGGAAGCAGTGATGAATTTGTGCTGTGGAGGTCCTATGCACCGTGTACAAACCCAGTGCGCCGCGACGTGTGGGTGCGTCGCGCCCTTGAGGAAATACACTGTGTATTATGGTTTTGTGCGCTGCAACACCTTAAACTCACACAGTCGGCCTCTTTCAAACATTGTTTTCCTCTTACACTTTCAAAACACGATTTCTCCCTTGGATTTTGAATGACACTTGTTGCAAAGGAATAAATAGCTTTGAGAAATCTCTTGACAAGAGATGGTTTTCATTTTTACTTCTTCAAAACCCATTTTCTTATGTTTAGTTTTTGGCACTTTTTCACAATTAATACAACTCTGATTTTTGACTTGGAATGATGAATTTCTTGGCAGGTTTTTGCAGGGACGGTGGCATGCCTTGACCAAGGAAGACCAGTGCTGCACCTGGAGATTTTGACAACTGAAATTTTTTTTTGAAAATTACATGGAAATATACATAAAAACAAAATTTCGACTTTGCTTCAAAACAGAGTTTTGAAGAAAAGTCAAAATCTATCCATATGACGATGAAATTCTTTGAAATGAGAACTTATTAAGGACCTCCCTCTGGCCTGTTGGCTTTATTGGACATCTTGAAGACACAACTTGAGAAACCCTAGACCTAGTGACTGAAGTGACTCTTACTAATCAAAATACTAAATCAGGGTTGTAAGTGACTCAAAAACTTGATTTTGATGGACAGACCTGAGCTAGCATGGTAAGGCATGAGGGGTAATGAATAGCGAGTCCCTTCCATCAGATTATGGCATGTCCCTAGCAGAATGAAACTGAGTGAAGTGAGCGAGACACCTAAAAATGAAATGCAATAAAGAGAAATGATCTCTGACGGAGGGATGTAAAGACCGACTCTAACATTGGCTCCAATGGGGATGGTAGCTCCTTGGAGGTGCCAAGAACAACAGATCTCTAGAAGAGCTAGATGGTGCCTTCGTCCATTGGGCTATGGAGTCCATTATTTTCACAAACCTTCAAAAGACTCTTGACTAATTTATTGACTCAAACGTGACTCAAACTAAGTGAATTAGGAAACCAAAACCACTGACTAAAACTGACTAGACAAACTGAATTCAAAACTGAAATCTTTCTTCAGGATTATAGCCTTCACTTCTGGCCCCAAACTGAAGAAAAGATCACAGCGCACTCTTGCAATGAAATTGAAATTAAAATGGTATATACAGTGACAATGTGGATAGCAGAAATAACTCAGAAATGATACCTCTTAAGCAGTCGACCATTCACCGGCCCTCTAGGACATTCTTCCCTATTCATCTCCTTCAGAAGAAAAGCATTCTGACTGTGATATGCAGCAATTTTGTAAGGACCTTTATAGAGATTTTCGAACTTACCGTGCTTACCCTTGTCCTCATTCCCTAACCCATTCAGACCTCTGTAAAAACTGTGCCTCAATCCCCAAGCCCAAATTTGCCTTTCCCTATTTCAACACAAAACTCCTAAAAACTCAAATCAAACCCTCGTACTTCATACCTAGCCTAAAATTAGCTTTTATTTCAGTCATCTCGAGCCTCATCGATCATCTTTTGCCGAGATTGACCTGGAGAGAGCCCTCCCCTGTCCTCGTAGGGCTAGCTACGAGGTTGAGCGTGGTTTGATGTGGACCTAGAACCTTGCCTTTCCAGCTTGAGGCAAATCTAGGCTCTAACAATGCCCTTGTCTTGCCTGCTCTTGCTTGTTGTTCCTGTTTCTTATCATGAAGATGGTGTGCATTCATGCAGGTTGCGTACCATATGCCTGTATCCATTTGGAGATGTGGGCGTGTAGGCTGTTTCATCCATCATACCCGACTTCCATCTACAGCTGAGGCTTTCTAAACCATATGAGCATCATTCTTCTACACTCCCACCAGTCCTCAAAATTTTTTTGGTGCACACCCCACCACCTTGCGGGTTTTAGGGTGATATTCATCATCCCTAAATCGCCAACGATCCCCTTTAGGTCTGTGATCTCGATCAGGAATAAATATTGGTACTCACGGAGTAACTTAGCGACTTTATCCACCGTGGCATCATCCTAATAGTCATTGAGCGTTGCATACTTTGGTTCCGCCTTCATCCCAATGTTTACCTGCTTCGTTTTTAGTGGTGCGGTGATGTCAGCATTCTCAATCAATGGTCCTCGAACCTCACAACAACCTTCAGTTTCTGGAATGTTAATGTTCCGTGGATCCTCATCATCTTCCTCAATATTTACATTCTAACAATCCAGCACATAGCTTAGCTGGGTCACCCATTCTGGTTGAAGGAATTCCATTGCTTCCTGGGGTATTTTGAAAATAGATGCTTTTACTACTTGTAGCGCATCATCAACAGTATCCCACCAATGATCTTCAAATGTGAAGGTTAACAAGAATCCTTCGCGCAAGATATTCCATTCACTCGTGCCATGGCGAAACTCCATCTCAGTATACCAATTGATGGGTATGACATCCAAGATATGACAAAACAAATGAACCCATTCAGGTTGTGGCTCTTCCCCGTAAACCTTGGTCCATTTCACAAGGTGTGCGCATGGATCATCCCGTCCATCATATTTATCTGTTAGCCACATCTATGGTTTCCCAAATCATAGGTGCATCATCCTTCCACATTCCTCCCAATCCTCAAAATTCTGCTGGTGCGTACCCCACCACCTTGCGGGCGTAGTGTGTAGTTCCCATTTTAGCACGTCGAAATGTTGTTGTTTCGGTACTTCTTTTTCAAACTTTTTCAGGAAATTATCTACCGCGGTCAAATTGTCATACATAGGAAGATCTCTTGCCTCTGTTGCTACACAGTGCAGTGACCTTATCATCATGTTGCAATTGAGCGTGGTTACCTCGTGTAATCGATTCTGCCATCTTTCTATCTCCTCATCTGAATCTGAGGTGTAGGAGCTTTTGCACTCCCATGAAATCCTGCCATCTACTATCGGATTCACTCAATCCTGCTCTCATGCATATATCTTGTAAATATAGTCTAGATCATCATTTCTCTCGTCGTCGTGCACTGGCTCTGTGTAGCATGATCCTTTTGCGGGGTCTAAAGGTACCACTATGCGCAGTGACTTTTTTTCAAAAATCATCTTGCGCTTCTTTAGATTTATCACTCCATTCATATCAGTGGCCTAATCTATTCCCAGTGGCACGGGATAGGGATTGTTGTCATCAACAATCTCTATCACTTTGAAATCTACAAGTGCGCTCACACCTTTGATATCTACCATTATTCCCTACAATCTTCCCATCAGTAGGATCTTCTACTGGTTGGCCATTCACAATTGAATAGGAGACCATTGCAATGATGGACTGGCCATGCCCCCCCCCCCATGTCTGCTTTGGTAGTACGTTCGCATCTGATCCTAGATCCAAAATCACTTGATCCATTTCATATTCCCCGAATTATACAGTCAATATCATCTCCCTTCGTGTTCGCGTTGTGTGCTTCCCAAGCTTCTGGACTACTCGCAGTTCTCCTGACCCATCGCACCTAGTCATGATTTCCTGTAGTCCCTTCACATCCTTGTTGTTGCGTAGTAGCTTCATGCATGTCTCCAGAAAGGTAGTAAGAATTGATGGGTCCATCTATGGTTCTAGTTTGTCTTTACTACCTGAAGTGGAGGCCTCCATGAAGCTCTTCTTAGCTTCCATGAATGTCTCCTTCACGCGCTCCAAATCGAACTCTGGTTCCTTTGTAGGAGCCTTGTGAACCCAAGCACTTTCTTCGGGTTTCTTTCCCTTGTCATCTCTTGTCGTAATACCACTTTGGAGCACGATGTTTACATTCGGGTCCTCTTCCCACAACTCAAACCTCATTATTTGTAGGTTCTGAGTCGGGGGAGGTTGGAGTATGCCTTTATTGTGCAACCTCGCTATCAATGTAGGGCAGTCCTCTATCTCATGATCAAACTGGGTACAATATAAACATGATTCTCTCATCAGATTTGTACAATCGTGAGCATAATTCCCTAGCCCTCC
>APFE031162872.1:89749-113118 GCA_000404065.3 Pinus taeda | reverse complement strand
GGTGACATGGGTGGATGAGACGAGAAGAGATCTCCCTAAAATGTAGAAGCTCCTGCAACAACACACATTATTGTCTACTTCTATCCAAAAGTTCATCTATACAAGGGAAATATTTATTAAATAATGGAAAATTACTAGTCTAAAAATCAGAAATTCGAGAACTAGTGAGATAATAAATATGTCAAATGCCTAACCTAGTCAAGTGGAAATGAAATGGGGTAGATTTTTTTATTAAATAGAATTTTGTTTTGATCTAATGCAATTGGAACCAACTCGATTGAAGATCGTTAGCATGCTCTAAAAGATAGCAGACATTTACTGTTCTTTGCTAAAAAGGAGTTCCAGAAATCTAGATTTTGGAATAAGAAGACTAATCCAAGTAGTTGAATGATTAATATGACCTTCCAAATATTTTCCAAGGATGAAATGATGATTGTGGTCCTGCAAAATAACTTATTTCAACCATTTAACCCAATCCTACAACAAGAAATCATTAATACTAAGTGCAGAAATAGAAAGAAACAAAAGCAAGAGATGCATGTGTATAAGAAGTGAAAAGAAGGAAAGAAAATGATACAAAAAGGGCTCTGAGGCTCCTAGGATGGCCAAGTCCAAGGAAAATCAGAGTCCTATGGAGGACAACAAGATTTAGAAGCTGAACATGACACCAATCTTCATTATTTTCATCGATACAATAACATCCCTGCAAGAAAATACAAAGGAGCTGCAAAAATACGAGTTTTCTCCACAAGAAGACAAATTAAAATCTATCCCTAGAGGTAAATTTGACTTGGTACTTATACAAAATTATTATGAATCATTCCCCATGAAAGGAGCAAGCTTTCCCCACCAAAATCCCTTTATTCATGGATCTAGTTCCCAATACTAGGAATCTGCATTAAATGGTAGGGAACACATTCCTAGATTTTCTCAATCATTTGAGTTCCACAATTTGTGCCATAATTCCATAGTATCTTATTTATTTATTATTTAATATTAATCCTCATGTAGTAAGGAGAAAGTCCCTATATTATCTCCTCCTCCAAATCTTCATAATCTGCCTAATATTCTCATAATATTCCACAAAAATAAATAATATTAGGCACAAATATGCAATTATTCATAAGCATTCCTAATGAACATATTAAAGTTAAAAATACATTATCTAATACAAAAAGAGAGGTTTAATATTCTGAAGGATGGTTAGATGGGCCTTAAGTTATGTTTAATTTAGAGTCATGGGCTTTAATTTATGTCTAATTTAGAGGCCCATCATACCCCCTGCTGAAAGTGTTTCTCATCTTCTAAGAAACTTAGTGACATCATTGTGCCTCATTCATGGCCCTGGTGGCCTCTCTCTTGTGCACCCATCAGCCCATTCTCTTAATAATATTGGTTGTAAGTTCTGCAAGGACAAGCCCAAAAATCCATTTGTGCATAGAAAAATCATTGTTTCTTGAGACCATTAGCTTGCTTTATTCCCCTTATTCAAGATGGGTTATTGAATATTTTTCAATTTGGCAAGGTCTTCCACCTCTAAAACCTTGAAAATGCCTTTAGATGAGAACTAGAACATCATGTATTAATTCTTTTCAAAACTACAGGAAACCCATTTCAAGCATAAATGATAGTCTGAGGTTAGGGCAAGCCCTTAACTTGACTTCCATGCCTTTCTCCCATTTCTATAACATATTTCAGGCCTTGTACAAAATATAGAAAGAGATTAGAGACCTCTTGGAAAGCTTCTTTTTATCACTGCAGTTTGAGTTCTATTTTGATGGTGAATGCCTCATTTCTTTTTGTTGCCTTTTTCTTCTCTCTTGTGGCCTAGATGATTGCCTAATGGCCTTGGAGTTTTTTGTTTTGATTAGGTTTGTCTTAGGCACTCTATTTTTTGGTTTTAAAACCATTTTTTCCTTTCTTCCTTCTTGTAGCAACATTGTGTCTTCCTCTAGCAACCATTCCTTCTCTTTCAAAGTCTTTTAACTGTATGGCATTGATGAGAAATTATGTAGAGGGTTTGGAGGATGATGCTAGGGCTCGGAGGGAATAGTGTAGGTTTCTTAAAATGGATAGGATGATCTTTTTGTTTTTTCAAAAAAAGAAAATAGGGTGAGACAAAGTGTAGGGTTTGTTCTTGAAATTATGAAATGGGATGGATGAATGATGGATAGATAGTGAATATGAAGTGGATGGAGGGCTTGGAGTGTTATGGTGACTTGGCCTTTGCAAAAATTTCTTCTTTTAACTGTTGTCTTCATTCCTTGAAATCATCACCCTTTATAATTTGACTTTTCAGCATTGCATGAGTGAATAAGTGAGCTACAATTAACTAGTTGAAGGCGGATGAGATTGTTGACCCATCCTTAGCTTATAAAACATCATCTCTCATGCATTGACAACAAATTTCTAACTATAATATGCTCGAGGGAAGAGGTCAAGGATATTGCATAAATGTACCTACCTAATGGTTTTTGGAGAGACATGCATGCTGCTGCTAAGTTGATGTTGTTGTACTGCTAATGACTCGGGTACATCTTCTTGACTGCCTTTTGCTTTTTTGTTGATTTCATTTTGCTGATGGGTTGTCTTCTTGTTGATGTGCAGGTGTTGGGGGACCTATATCAACCTTCCCTAAAGAAATCTGACCTTTTGACCCATTTCTCCATCATATTACCTCTTGTAGCTTCTTCTCGGCCTTCCCGTAGAGATCCTGTAGTAATTCGGAACTTCCTGTAGAGATCCTGTAGTAATTCAGGACAACCTCTTGTAGCAGAATTGTTTTGTCCATATCTCCCAAACAGTAGAATGGATTGACCTGAAATTTTCTGAGCATGTTTCCATCTTCATTATGCACCTCCCCATAAAGAAATCTTGGCCAATGGATGCATGAATCTCGAGCAAAACTAAAACTAGCCGCAGGTGATGGAGGTCGATTTCTTGGAAACCGTGGACTAGAATTTGTTGAAATTGCTTGGGAATCTTACCATCATCCATATGAATCTCCACATGAAACATCTTTTTAAATGGATTTACGGATATTGAGAAAATTTTAAAATGGTTATAGGTGATGGAGGCCAATTTCTTGGAAACCGTGTCCTGAAATTTGTTGAAATTGTTTTAGCATGTTACCATCATCCATATGCATCTCCCCATGAAACATCTTGGAAAATGGATGCATGGTTTTCAATTTATGGAAAAAATAAATTTATGCTCTATGGATTTTTGTTTCCTGTAGTTTTTTGGACAACAGGCAAACTGAATGGGAAAGCTTGAGAATGATGGGCGGATGGTGGAAATAGATGAGGGTGATGGATTGGCATGGCCTTGGCCTTGTTGGAGCATTTGAGCAAGGGAGGAGAAAGTCAAAAATTGACTTCTTTTGGCTAGGCTTCACCAATTTTTTCTTTTGGTACCAACTTGTTTTTGTTGCTTGCAGATGTTGGAGAGTACATGCATTCATTAGAGAGACACATGGGGCAAAGATTTATTATTTATTATTTTTTCTTTTTCTTCTAGACTTACTAACTGCATCAAGGAGGTTTTCAACTAGTAGGTCTGCCTAGGCACCTCAAAGGAGGTTTTCACCTAGGATCTTTTATTTTTTCTCTTTTTTTCTTTTTTCCCAACCCATTGACTATCTCATGGAGGTTTTTAATCAATGAGCCAATCTGAGGCGCCTCAAAGAAGGTTTTCACCTAAGATTTTTATTTTTTCTCTTATTTTACATGTTTTTTTTCTACCCTACCCTATTTGAGAAACAAAATCACTTTCAAGTATAAGAATACTTCCAATGGAGTCATGTGCACATCAAGATGACAGAAAAACTAATGTGTAGGCTTGAAATGTATGCTTTGACATCTACCTGAATTTGAGTGATCAAATTCTTTGACTTTGATGATATCAAGCACAATTGAAGAAGAGAGTATTGTTGCACCTTGTTGATTTTATGGAACCAAATCTCAATATAACTTTGATGCCCTTGATTTGCTTGTTTATCTGGATCATTCTTCATGTCTTCTTCTTCCATGAAATTCAATTCTTCCCTTTTTTGTTGATTTTTCTCTTGAATACATGGAGGATTTGATGGTAGCCATGAGGGAGCTTTCTCGATCTCTGGTTTTGATGTCTGCTCTTCATCAAGTGCAGCCCATGATTCTTTAGTCTTCTCATTTGAATTTTCTTCTTCTGGATGTGGTCCTTCAATGATATCAAGAGAATCTCATTCTTGCAATACTCTTCCTGAGCTATGGTGAATACCATTGAGATCAAGAGGATATGTTTGGAACTGTTGTACCTCAACATTGTAAGTGGGTTGAGCTAATTCAATGTGTGGGTTTGGAAATGGTGGTACATGCAGTTGAGGGGGAGTGTATATTTGAGATGGATGTGGTTGGGGTTGTGGTTGTGGTGGAGGTGAAAGGTAGGTATAACATGGAGTTGGATATGGAGGATATTGAGGAAAATACTGAGGATATTGTGGATGGATCCCATAAGTTCTTTGCCAATCTCATTGCCAAGATTGGTTTTGGGGTTGAGATGGCCAATGTTGCAAAGGAAAGGGTGTGCTCCAATTACATTGAGATGGATGTGCATAAGCTTGAAATTTTGAATTAGGTTCTTCTATCATATCAAGTTGAATAGACTACCATGGCCCTCTTGGAGCTACATAACATAGCTACATTGGCAATTGACTTTCTCCATCGTCCTCTTGGTAAACTTCCTTTAACCTTGGTAATGAGGAGAAACATTTAACATCGTGTGATTCTACATGGACAACACGAATATCAACATCTTTTTTTTGCTCATTTTGTATTCTTAACATTTCTACTTGTTCAATTAGATTCCTAAGAATTTATTTTTTAAAGTTATCAAGAAAATTTCCAAGTTTAGCTTGACTTATTGATCTTCATGCTGATTGACTTACTCTTGCCCTTCCTCTTGATATGTGTTTGCATGTTTCACAAATTTCTTCAAATGATAGTTGGTATACATCACCTCCACTCATGAGATCAAGGAGATCAATCCACTCATCCCAAATTGTTCTAAGTAAGAGGGTTTTTAGTGTGCTGGATCCTAAATGGTGTAGTTTTTCCCTCTTAACATTATACATGAACCTCTCTATTAGATCCTATCAACTCTCATCTTATCTTTGATTCATTCTAAATATTTCTTCCTTAACATCATGATTTTTATATTTTTCTAGAAATATATTTTTCATAGCATTCCATGATCTTATTGGATTAGTCCCTAAACTCATGAACCATTTAAGAGCTCCATCCTTCAATGTTTCCGAAAACAATCTCAATTTTTTAGTTTTTAATAAGTAACTATAAAATCTACAAACGATTTCAAATTCAAAGAGAAAGGTTTCTGTATCCTTTGACCTTAGACCATCAAAGTTTGGAAGAAAATATGGAGGGATGTTCTTGATATGCACGCTGACATTAGTATCTTGAATGGGAAACCTGAGAGGATCTTCCTGATTGTTATCATCTCCATCCATTTCTTCTACATTCTTTGTCATCTCTTCTTCTTCTACCTGCAAAAGTGAATGGTGATGTGGCTCTTACTCCACCACATGATCAAATGGGGGAGTGGGTTGGTGTTGGAGACTTTTTTTATTTTATGATTGAATGAAAACACTAATGCAATGCACTTTCCTATTTTTGAAACGAAATATGTCGAATGCAAATATTTTTTTGTTTTTGTAAAAATTAAAAAGAAATGACTCAAATAGGGAAGAAAACAATGCATACTTTGACACCACCCCGTCAATGGTGCTAAAAAGTGAGGAGCCTCGGTATTGCAACAAGAATTCTACAAATCCCAAGGCTACCGACTTTTAATTATCAACCCTAGGTGAGTACAAAATAAAGAAGTATCAGCACTATATGTGCAATATACAATGTGTCCTTCCTTTGTTTTCATGATGTAATGGAGTGCATGTACTGAAATCAAACTCTAAATAAATTGCAGAAAATGAATTGAAATGGAAACCTGAACCTATTGCAAGAAATAAAGTACAAGGAACGAAACATATTCTAATTGCATAAAGATCATGAAATAAATGTAAAAAAAAACCTAACTTAACCCTATTTATCACATGTGATGATTTAAACTAACTGAGCATGGAATCTGATCTAAAGAGTGCTAACTGTTGTGTGCATGAATAAATATAAAATAACTTTCTCCTTTTTATCTTTTTGCTTGAAAAATGTGAATGATAATCTTGCTTGGCTCTTTGGTAGGGGGACAGGTGTGGAGAAAAAGGAGTACAATGGTTCAAATGGCTTGGAGGGAAAGTAGGGGCCTAATCCTTGCTTCTAGTGATGATTTTTCTCAATTTTTGCTCAAAACAGGCCACTATAGGTTTTCTTATAAGATGTCTACATGAAGTACTAGTTCCTACAGGATGTTTACAGGATCCCCTGTTTTATTACAAAAAGTAGGCCGAAAGCTTAGGAAGTGGTCTAGAATGTGGGGTGGAGCTTGGGAAAGGTGGATAATGGAATAATAAGGCATGGAGGTGGTGGACACTACCCAGAACTCAATCAATGGCTTCAATATGGGTGGATTTGCTCAATGGAAATGGCAATTTTTGCTTGTAAAACAAGAATTTGGATTGAGACTTTAGTGGATTTTTGTGACATGGGTGGATGAGGCGAGATGAGGTCTCCTTGCAATGTAGAAGCTCTTGCAACAACACACAGTATTGTCTGCATCTATCCACAAATTCATCTATACATGGGAAAGATTTATTAAATAGTGGAAAATTACTAGTGTGAAAATCAGAAATTCAAGAACTAGTGAGCTAATAAATCTATCAAATTCCTAACCTAATCAAATGCAAATGCAATGGGGTAAATTTTTTTATTAAATATAATTTTTTTTTAATCTAATGCAAGTGGAACCAACTCAATTGAAACTTGTTAGCATGCTCTAAAAAATAGCAGAAATTTATTGTTCTTTACTAAAAATGAGTAACTTCCAGATTCTAGATTTGGGAATAAGAAGACTAATCCAAGTAGCTCAATGATTAATATGACCTTCAAAAAAAATTTCCAAGGATTAAATGATGCCTTTGATTCTACAAAAGAACTTACATCAACCATTTAACCCAATCCTACAACAAAAACTCATTAATACTAAATGCAGAAATAGAAAGAAACAAGAACAAGAGATGCATGTGAATAAGAAGTGAAAAGAAGGAAAGAAAATGATAAAAAAAGGGGCTCTGAGGCTCCTGAGATGGCAAAGCCCAAGGAAAATCAGAGTCCTATGGAGGAGAATAAGATTTAGAAGTTGAACATGACACCAATCTTCATTATTTTCATTAATGCAATAACATCCCTGCAAGAAAATACAATGAAGCTGCAAAAATACGAGTTCTCTCCACAAGAAGACTAAGAAAAGTATATCCCTAGAGGAAAATTCAACTTGGTACTTATCAAAATGATTAGGAATCATTCCCCATGAAAGGAGGAATTTTTCCCCACCAAAATCCCTTGATTAGTGGATCTGGTTCCCAATACTAGGAATCTACATTAAATGGCGGGGAACACATTCCTAGATTTTCTCAATCATTCAAGCTCCACAATCTATGCCATAATTCCATAATGTCTTATTTATTTATTATTTAATATTAATCCTCATGTAGTAGGGAGAAAGTCCCTAAATTATCTCCTCCTCCAAATCTTCATAATCTGCCCAATATTCTCATAATATTCCACAAAAATCAATAATATTAGGCACAAATATGCAATTGTTCATAAACCTTCCTAATGAACATATTAAAGTTAAAAATACATTATCTAATATAAAAAAGAGAGGTTTAATATGTTTAAGTATGGTTAGATGGGCCTTAATTTATGTTTAATTTAAAGGCATGGGCCTTAATTTATGTCTAATTTCGAGGCTCATCATACCCCCTATTGAAAGTGTTGCTCATCCTCTAAGCAACTTAGTGACATCATTGTGCCTCATTCATGGCCTTGGTGGCCTCTCTCTTGTGCGCCCCTCAATCCTTTCTCTTAAGAATCTTGGTTGTAAGTTCTACAAGGACAAGCCCAAAAATTTATTTGTGTATAGAAAAATCATTGTTTCTTGAGACCATTAGCTTGTTTTCTTCCCCTTATCAAATATGGGTTCTTGAATATTTTTCAGTTTGGCAAGGTCTTCCACATATTTATCAACCTTCTACTACCTTGTTCCACCATTTTTACACCTCTAAAACCTTCAAAATTCCTTTAGATGAGAACTAGGACATCATGTAGTAATTCTTGTCAAAAGTACAAGAAACCCTGTTAAAACTACAGGAAAGCCATTTTGAGCATAAATGATAGTCTGAGGTTAGGGCAGGCCCTTAACTTGACTTCCATGCCTTGGTAAAAATCTAGAAATAGATTAAAGACCTCTTGGAAAGCCTCTTTTTATCGCTCTAGTTTGAGTTATGTTTTGATGGTGAATGCCTCATTTCCTTTTGTTGCCTTCTTCTTCTCTCTTGTGGCCTAGATGGTTTCCTAATGGACTTGGAGCTTTCTATTTTTATTAGGTCTACCTTAGGCACTGTCTCTTTTTGTTTTTGCACCATTTGTTCCTTTCTTCCTTTTGTAGCAACGTTTGTCTTCATGTAGCAGTCATTCCTTCTCTTTCAAAGTCTTTTAACTATATGGTAGTGATGAGAAATGATGTAGAGGGTTTGGAGGATGATGCTAAGACTTAGAGGGAGTAGTGTAGGTTTGTGAAAATGGAGAGTATGCTTTGTTTGTTTTTTTCAAGAAATTTTTAGGGTGAGACAGAGTGTAAGGTTTGTTCTTGAAATTATGAAGTGGGATGGATGAATAATGAATAGAGAGTGAATATGAAGTGGATGGAGGGCTTGGAGTGTTGTGGTGACTAGGCCTTTGCAAACATTTATTCTTTTAATTGTTGTCCTCATTCCTTGAAATAATGACCCTTTATAATTTGACTTTTCAACATTGCATGAGGGAAGAAGTGAGTTGCAATTAACTAGTTGAAGGCAGATGAGACTGCTGACCCATCCTTAGCTTATAAAACCTCATCTGTCATGCATTGACAACAAATTTCTAACTATAATATACTCAAGAGAAGAGGTCAAGAATATTTCATACCTGTACCTACCTGATGGTTGTTGGAGAGACAAGCATGCTGCTACTGAGTTGTTATTGTTGTACTGCTAATGACTCGGGTACATCTTCTTAACTTTCTTTTTCTTTTTTGTTGATCTCATTTTGTTGATGGGTTGTCTTCTTGTTGATGTGAAGGTGTTAGGGGACCTATATCAACCTTCCCTAAAGAATACTTGGCCTTTTGACCCATTTATCCATCATATTACCTCTTGTAGCTTCTTCTCGACTTTCCTGTAGAGATCCTGCAGTAATTCAAAACTTCTTATAGAGATCCTATAATAATTCAAGACAACCTCTTGTAGCAGACTTGTTTTGTCCATATCTCCCAAATGGTAGAATGGATTGACCTAGAATTTTTTGAGGATGTTATCATCATCATTATGCACCTCCCCATAAAACAATCTTGGCCAATGGATGCACGAATCTTGAGAAAAACTAAAAATGGCCGAAGGTGATGGAGGCCGATTTATTGGAAACCATGCACTGAAATTTTCTGAAATTGCTTGGGAATGTTACCATCATCCATATGCATCCCCCCATGAAACAAATTTTAAATGGATGCATGTATATCCAAAAAATTTTAAAATGGTTGTAGGTGATGGAGGCCAATTTCTTGGAAACTGTTTACATGAATTTGCTTAAATTGCTTGAGCATGTTACCATCATCCATATGCATCTCCCCATGAAACCTCTTGACAAATGGATGCATTGTCTTCAAGCTATGGCAAAAATAAATTTATGCTCTATGTATTTTCATTTCCTACAGTAAAACAGAGCATTCCTGTAGTTTTTTGGACAACAAGCAAACTGAATAGGAAAATCTTGAGAATTATGGGTGGATGGTGGAAATAGATGAGGGTGATGGATTGGCATGGTCTTGGCCTTGTCGGAGCATTTGAGCAAAGGAGAAGAAAGTCAAAATTTGACTTCTTTTGACTAGGCTTGACCAATTTTTTCTTTTGGTACCAACTTGCTTTTGTTGCTTGTGGATGTTGGATAGTACATGCATTCATTAGAGAGACACATGGGGCAAAGATTTATTATTTTTTATTTTTTTTTTCCTTTTTTCTAGGCCTACTAGTCGCCTCAAGGAGGTTTTCAACTAGTAGGTTTGCTTAGGCACCTCAAATGAGGTTTTCACCCAAGATCTTTTCTTTTTTCTCTTTTTTTTCCCAACCCATTGACCGCCTCATGGAGGTTTTCAATCAATGAGCCAATTTGAGGCACCACAAAGGAAGTTTTCACCTGAAATTTTTATTTTTTCTCTTATTTTTCATGTTTTTTTTTCTTTTTTGTCTACCCTACCCTACTTCAAAAACAAAATCACTTTCAAGTATAAGAATGCTTCCAATGGAGCCATGTGCACATCAAGATGACAAAAAAATTGATGTGTAGGCTTGAAATGTATACTTTGACATGTATCCGAATTTAAGTGATCAAATGCTTTGACTTTGATGATATCAAGCACAATTGAACAAGAGAAAAGAGTATTGTTGCACCTTGTTGATTTTCTAGAACTGAACCTCAATATAACTTTGATGCCCTTGGTTTATTTTTTTATTTAGATTATTCTTCATGTCTTCTTCTTCCATGAAATTCAAATCTTCCCCTTTTTGTTGATTGTTCTCTTGAATACATGGAAGATTTGATGGTAACCATGAGGGAGATTTCTCAATCTTTGATTTTGATGTCTTCTCTTCATCAAGTGCAACCCATGATTCTTTGGTCTTCTCATTTGAATCTTCTTCTTCTAGATGTGGTCCTTCAATGATATCAAGAGAATATCTTTCTTGCAATACTCTTCCCAAGCTATGGTGAATACCATTGAGCTCAAGAGGAGATGTTTGGAAGTGTTGTACCTTAGCATTGTAGCTGGGTTGAGCTACTTCAATGTGTGGGTTTGGAAATAGTGGTACAGGTAGTTGAGGGGGAGTGTATATTTGAAATGGATGTAATTGGGGTTGTGGTTGTGGTGGAGGTGAATGGTAGGTATAACATGGAGTTGGGTATGGAGGATATTGAGGAAAATACTGAGGATATTGTGGATGGCTCCCATAAGTTCTTTGCCAACCTTTTTTCCAAGATTGGTTTTGGGGCTAACATGGTCAATGTTGCAAAGGAAAGGGTATGCTCCAATTACTTTGAGATGGATGTACATAAGCCTGAAATTGTGAATTAGGCTCTTCTATCATATCAGGTTCAATAGGATTCCATGGCCCTCTTGGAGCTACATAACATAGTTGCATTGGCAACTGACTTGCTCCATTTTCCTCTTGGTAAACTTCCTTCAACCTTGGTAATGAGGAGCAACATTTAGCATCATGTGATTTTGTATGGACAACACGAATATCAACATCTTCTTTTTTCTAATTTTGTATTCTTAACATTTCTACTTGTTCACTTAGATTGCTAAGAGTTTATGTTTTAAATTTATCAAGCAAATTTCCAAGTTTAGCTTGACTTGCCGATCTTGATGCTGATTGACTTAATATTGCCCTTCCTCTTGATATTTGTTTGCATGTTTCACAATTATCTTCAAATGATAGTTGGTATACATCACCTCCACTCATGAGATCAAGTAGATCAATCCACTCATCCCTAATTGTTCTAAGTAAGAGGGTAATTAGTGTGTTAGATCATAAATGGTGTAGTTTTTCCCTCTTAACATTATACATGAACCTCTCTATTAGATCCTCTAGACTCTCATCTTCTCTTTGATTCATTCTAAATATATATTCCTTAAGATCATGATTTTTATTATTTTCTATAAATATCTTTTGCATATCATTCCATAATCTTATTGAATTAGTCCCTAAACTCATGAACCATTTAAGAGTTCTATCCTTCAATATTTTCAAAAACAATCTCAATTTTTGAGTTTTTAATAAGTAACCATAAGATATACAAACAATTTTAAATTCAAAGAGAAAGGTTTTCAGATCCTCTTACTTTAGACCATGAAATTTTGGAAGAAAAGATGGAGGTATTCTCTTCATATGCACATTGACATTAGTATCTTGAATGGGAAATTTGAGAGGATCTTCCTCATTGTTATCATCTCCATCCATTTCTTCTACATTCTTTGTCATCTCTTCTTCTTCTACCTGCCAAAGTGAATGGTGATGTGGCTCTTACTACACCACGTGATCAAATGGGGGGGTGGGTTGGTGTTGGAGATTTTTTATTTTTTTTTATGATTGAATGAAAACAATAATGCAATGCACTTTCCTATTTTTGAAATGAAATATGCCTAATGCAAATACATTTTTTTTTCAAAAATTAAAAATAAATGACTCAACTAGGGAAGAAAACAATGCATACTTTGACTCCCCGGCAACGGCGCCAAAAAGTGATGAGACTCTGTATTTCAACAAGAATGTTGCAACTCCCAAGGCTACCGACTTTTAATTATGAACCCGGGGTTCGCACAAAATTAAGAGGTATTTGAACTATATGTGCAGCATACAATGTGTCTTTCCTTTGTTTTCAAGATGTGTTGGCTTGAGGGGGCCTGACCCAGGTTTGGAGTTATTTATCCAAACAAATCCCTACACTACTGGCCCTTTCAGCATCAGCCCGTAGAGCATGAACTAAAGTCTCACCCGAAGCAGTATGGAGGGATGTTGGAACCGAGGTGCCAATTTAGTCCAACTGTGCCTACCTCTGTGCAGGTTACTTCATGCATTATTTTGACCTTCAATACCTTTGCAATCTATTATAATCGTCTTTCGCACAACCCTAACCAGGGGCTGAGATGCTTTCGCACTACTGTGGCAACGACTTGCGCTATTTCCTCAAATTACACCACAAATCTTACTTATATTCTTACAAATGTTAGTTAACTTCGCATAAACAGATATTCTATCTCGCATTCACTTAATCAACACAATCATATATATTCGCGCATCATATAAAAATTAGAAGTGAAATTTATACCCAATATATTCAATGCGTAAAATAGGAAATAAATACACATAATTGATATGAAACTTCTCCTTATTAATACTTCCAACGGTTACAGACTCGACTCGCTCTGCACACTCAGTTGCAGGGGTCCGCACACTCAGCTACAGAAAAATGCCTCTGTGCACTTAGCTGTAGAGCCTTCTCCTACTCTACGACCCAATACTAGACTTTACTCCACAGATATGACTCAACTCTTCATCCTTAGATCTATTTTCTAATTGATATCTTAACTACTTAGGGCCTCGCTCTATTTATACAATCCCATGATCCACGGACCATGGGTAGATCTCTATAGCTGACATTACATTACAAAATTGAGAGCAGACAACCCTATGATTCTTTTACATTCTATGCACTTTGCACCCACAAAATGTAGAGTCTTTACATTGGAGTTACAATTTTTTACCAAAATTTGGGCTCTAAGCCCCAAAACTTCCCTGGAAAATCCCACACCCAATATCCCCCCAACAAAAACATTGTGACTTACCCTCAAGTCACTCTATCGATGCAGAGATATTTGCACGAAGACCTCACAACTCTGCCTAGATCACTGCAAGATCGGCAACGCACTAAGCAGCTGCCTGTTGTACCTCCTCAACGCATTGTTCAAAGACGGCTATGGCTGAACTGTTACTCTGAACTATGTCCTGTGTGGTCTACAGTTGCACGAGCTTTGATTTGATGGAGGTTGTAATGATATACACCTCATCAATCCACAGCTATAAGCGCACCTTTAAAATTGCTTCCTTATATCGAGTAACATCTATTTGTTCCTTGAGTGCTTTGGCTTGTTGCATCCTCACGAGCCTCTATGTAAGGGCAACCATCTGCGCGGTCCCATTTACTTCATCATATTTCTGCTGTATTTCATGCACCTCTGTCTCTAGGCGTTGTATGTTCGAGTCCTCCTATGGAGTGGTGAGAACCTCGAATGACTGCTCAAACAGGTTTGTGTAGGCTATCACTACACTATTAACCTTCGCTATTGTTGTTGTAATCATGCTAGCGTGCTGTTCTTGAACCTCTGGTGGAGTTGAAGGCTGCGCCTTTAATTGCAATTCATTTATTTGAAGGTTCAATTTGAGCTGAACCCTAGCCATCTCTTCCTTTGCCTCACGCACCCCTACTGCTAGTTTCCAGACGCATGCCTCCACTGGTTCTTCTACTTGGATGGTTAACTCTGGAATCATCTAGTAGTCTTCCTTGACCACCTACACTAGTTATCCATTCTATGCCACTACCTCATCACGTTGTAGGCTCAACTGTCTGATGTTGATACACTGCTCGCTCATTACCTGGAGCGCGCGACCCTCCTTGGCTCGCAGTTCTGCAATAACTCCATCCTGCAAAACATAGAGTGTATCCCAAGGGAGCGCAACCATATTTATCCCGATTCCCTTCAACTTGCTAACCATAGGCTTGTTGGCCTCTTTTTCTATAACTAGTGCTCCCTCTGGCAGCACTATTTTGTTAGTCATTCGGGCGCATGACATTTCCTTAGCCACAGTCGTGCCTAGTGCGAGGCTGGTCAACATAGTACCAGCATGTGGATTTCACACCTACAACTCCTATATCTGCACTTGGTAAGCCCCCAACACCATCTGGTGTTCCTCTACAAACTGTTGGAGGGCCTCCGTAGTGAAATCCCTCACCATCTCCCCAATTTCATGTAGATCCCCCTCAGTGAGGGTGATTGGGTTGAAAGAAGTCTTTGAAGCCTTCGACTTCTTTTGTGGCCCTACATGCTCTCTTAGGCATGGTCGTTTCAGCTAGGTGGATGTTGTCTGCGAGTCCGCACCACCTTTCTCTGTATATGTCTCCTATTCAAGCGAAGGCGAATTTTCTCCCTCACACTCTTCCTCAGCTGCATTCTACTACTCTTCCGCCTCCTTCACAACATCACGCGCCACCTAGGCCTTAGCTACTGTTGCTTCCTTCATGTGCTTTTCTGCCAACTATGCCATCCACAGTTTTGCCTCATCCTTTTTCCTCTGCATGATGAACTTCTCTGCTTCCACCACAGATCTGGCTAGAGCATGCCACTCTGGCAGCCACAACTCAAGGACCATAAAGATGACATCATTTGTTGCCAGATAAGGTAGCACACACCATGTCTTCGTGGGGTCCTTTCACGCCCTGATGTAAACGTGATGGAAACCTGTCTTGAACTCCACGACACTCTGCAGACTGTTGTAGATTGTGGGCGATAACCGTAGCTTGCGATTAATCCCGATTTTGATGTTCATCTCCATGAACACCTAGAAGATTTTGTTGTCTCTTATTCTTTGTGCATCCCTGGTTGCCCACAACAAAGTTTACTTTGTTGCCTCCGAAAGGTCCTGCGCAATCGTCGAGAACTGTCTGTCTTCAGGAAATTCCCATGCCACTAGTACTATAGACAACAGGAACCACACATAGTGAAATGCCTTCCTTTGCTCCTGGGCCTCACAGCAGTTCTCAAGGAACTCTCCGCATAAGTAGTTTTCCCAATTGAACTGGACCCCCTCTGCGCATTGTGCTGCAAGTGCAACCACCAGCACGAGAACCTCATCCACGTGGCACTTCTGCATAACCTTTCCAACAAATATTTGTGTCATGACTTTGACTACAGGGTTGTGTATTCTAGAAATCACGTACCCTCTCTTCTTCTTCTCCAGCTTAAACTTCTTCTTCATGGCCTCTGTGATGGCCAAATCATCACTCTTACCCTCCGAGATGTTTGTTGGGTCCTCCCCTTTGCAAGGGGGCCAAGTAATTCTATGAACCAAGTGGTCCGTGATGGGGATGGGATCCTCTAGCCACAAGCACCCATTATGTACCAAGCAGAGCAGCCGCCTGATGATGAAAATAGTCACTGGGGTGCGATGGTAATGTGGCACCCAAAGCAGGTTTAACAATCCTGCCTTCTCCATGCCTCTCAACCATTTATGTGGATCTAACTCTATGACTTTGGTCGGCGCGTCTTTCTTCTGGCGCATTAGCTCCGCAGTTTGCAAATGTGGGAAATTCTCATGGTCCGTGAGATCCCAGTCTTCAAATTTTAGTACAGGCGCTCACCCCAAGTGTGCTCCTTCGAAAATTATGTCGTCAGGGAGCAGCAGAATTTGCAAAGAGCTTTTTCTCTCATGTAGGTCTTTGGGCACCTTTGCTTTCCCCTTCTGTGGAGGAACATATGCGGGCAGCCTGGTAAGAGGGTCTACACCCTAGGTGTCAAACTCCATTTCTACATCCTCCTCCTCCTCTACCAGGATTTCTCCAAATTCTTCCTCCTTGTTGGCCTCCAATTTGATAGCCTTCCCCTTTTCTTCCATGGTAAGCCTAGTTCTTAACAGATTTCTAGGGGACATGTGCACTGGTACCATAGCCTGCTTGTATTTCTTGGGTCTCATCGTGCGTGGAAATTTAGGGATTTCTACGACTATCTTGGCACTTTTTGGGGCTTCCACTTCCGTCATGGCCTGCGCGACTTCCTCAACGGTCATTACTATGGTATCCATGGCTTCCTCAGGCGCTGCCATAGTGCTATTCCACAATTCTCTCAACGGATTAGGTAATTGTTCAAACAACAAATTTTCCTTCAAAAGATTGAACAAGTTTGGGTTCATGAATGTCTGGGCATGCAACAACTCAGTTCTCAAATTGCCAAGTGTTGTTTACTAGACACCCCTTTGTAATTTATAGCACCTTTTGAATTTGAATTTGACCATTTCCCCCATATTCAGTCCATTAATGCTCGATTGGCGGCAAATTTTCTATAATATAGCCCATAAAGTTCGCCTTAAATGCCTGTCACCCACTCCATTTAGTCTCAAACCAAGTATCACATCGTGAATAGTGACTGTAACGGTCATTTTCTAGCTACCCTCACGCTATTGCAGACCCTGCGACACTTCACTACTACACGTAGTCCTGACATCACACAGCTCCCAGGTAAAGTAGTTTATAGTCCCGCACCCCCTTTTAGCTGCCTGGAGTGCTAAAATTGTGCTTCCATCAGCTAGTCAGATGGTCGGGCCACCTATGTATGGCTTCAAACGACTAACATTTACTTTTCCTAGGAAGAGTTCTCCATTTAACTTTACCAACTGCACCGTGCCACCATCTGTGATCTCCTTAATAACATACGGTCCCAACCAATGCATTCTGAGCTTTCCTAGGAATTTATCAAACTTACTACCATATAACAACACCAAATCATTCACCTTAAACGTGTGCAGCTTAATATGTCGATCATGCTAGGCATTTCCGCACTGCTCTTGTACCTATTGGTGGAATCCAACCAAAAACTGTTCTTCTTTGAGCTCTTCCAACTACGTGAGCCTCTCCTCCAGGGCTCCATAGTCCATCATACTAGTGAGCACTACTATGCGTAGACTAGGCATGATGTATTCCATAGGCATTACGAATTCCACTCCATAGACAAGCCTAAATAGTGTCTGTCCCATCAGTTTCTTTCATGTCATCCTATAAGCCCATAAGACTGCGGGTACGCGTAGGTCCCAATCACTTTGTTGTGCATTACATACCTTGGTCATCACAGTCTCCAATACTTTATTAAATGCTTCTACTATCCCATTAGCTTGTGGTGATACGGTGTGCTTTTCTGATGATACACCTGAAATTTTTTCGTCAACGCGCTGATAATCTCATTCAAGAAATCTGTACAGTGATTTCTCATAAAGATCTTTAGACAACTGAATCATGTTAGTACGTGTTCAAATAGAAACATTGCGGCTATCGTGGTCAATCCTTTACCCGCTACGCTTCTGCCCAATGAGTCAGGTACTATGTCGCAATGATAATATATTTCATGCTTGTCTTTCCTTGAGGTTTGATAGGTCCTAAAAAGTTGATTGCCCACTTTTTGAAGGGCTACAATATAGTTTGGGGATTTAAGGGCATCTCATCCCTCCGTGATGGCTTACCTATTCTTTGACATACATCACATGCCTTGTAATGTGCTTTTGAATCCTGATGAAGGGTTGGCCACCACACCCCTGCGTGGAGAATCTCCTACATGGTTGCTCTCCCTGCATAATGTACTCTCACGACACCCCCATGAGCATCTGCCAGGATGCTATTTTTTTCAAACTCGGGTACATACCTTTGCATTGTCTCATCATTCCCCATTTTGTACAGATTCCCTGCAATGATAGAGAAATTTGTCGCACACACCACTAGTTCCGTCTTCTGCTAGACAGAGTGTCCTTCCGGCACAGTTTCAATTGTTAAAAAGTGAATTATATCTTCAAATGGTCCATCCACTACATGCACAGTGGAAATCTGCACGTCGGGTAGTCCTTCCTCCAAACTAGTAGGTTCCTCCCCTATCTCAATCTGCGACAAGTGATATGGTCCCGCATTTAATCATCCAAGCTTCACAACAACTTCAAAATCATATTCTTGGAACAATAAAAGCCACCTGCATATGCGCCCCCCAACATAGTCTTATTGACCAAGTACTTCTGGAATGATCTGTATACATCTTGAAGTGACTCCCTAACAAGTAGTGTCGATACTTCTAGAGCGCATATACCATAGTCAATCCCTTGCGTTCAGTGGTGGAATAATTCTTTTCTGCTTTAGATAATCTGCAACTCGCGAATCAGATAGGGTGATCCAAGCCTTCTCAACCATCCTGTTTTAGTACTATCTCTAGTGCTATACATGACACGTCAACATGAATATGAAATTCTTCCTTCTAGTTCGAGAAGACAAGAATCAGTGCAGTAACCATCTTCTCCTTCAATATATCTAGGCTTTTCTTACAGCCATCGTCCCAGTAGAATGTGAGTTTTTCCATCAGCGTGGTGATCTGGGCATAACCTGTTATCACAAAAGCTGACCTTGATAGGTTGTTGATCAAGTAGACTATAAGTAACTCTTTCAAACCAATCTTTTGGTTGAGGCTTAGCCTCCTCAACCTAAGAGGGCTCTCTCAATAGGTTTAAGATTTTTGATTAATGATTAGATGGCTAACTCTAGGAAAAAAATGGACAAATGTATAACTGGTTGACTGGTTGAATCAAATATTAGCAAACATCTATTGGGCTATGGAGTCAAGATAGTCTTCAACAAAACAACATGATCAACAAAACATGGAAGTCAAGGCACTTAGAGTTTAGGTTTATAAATGAAACAATAACATAGTGAAACAACACAGTTTACAAGTATGTGAAGGAAGTTAGAGCATTTTCCAATCAATTCTAAGTATCACAAGCTCATACCATTGTAAATAAGTAATTGAACAAGGCCATAAGAACATCAAACACATAAACTCTTTATGAATCTTGAGTAGTCAAACTGATCTCTGTATTAAGTTTGAAAAAACACAATTTCTTACAATAACACAACTTTCTTTTGCTAATGAAATTACCAACCTGAGGAATTTGATTCTCAAGCTTAATATAGAGTTTTACAACCTTGGATAATATGATCCATCTTTGGAGGAATTCAAATTCCTAACATTGACACCTATCTATTCATAAAACAAACTATTTAATTACAACTTGACAGCTATCTGTATTTAAGAGTCCTAATACAAATAGGAGTGAAACTCCTAAAACATGCTTTCAACAACCTTATCTTTGACTTCAATACATTCTTTAATCAGCTTCCAACCCATGTCTTCCAGCTTGATGATGTCCACAGTGCTGTTGCAAAACCCGCTGAGTCATGACCTAACTGTCCTAAAAACTAGGAGACAGAGTTCCTCCTTTTAAGCCCCTTAATCCTTTGTGCTTATCTTCGAGCATTTTTGCTGGTGTATATGTGGCATGCATTAATAATCCATTGAAACATCATTTTCCACATATGCAAAAAATGAAACTCGAACATATGGTGAAAAGGATGAAACATGATTGTTCTATGAAAATACTTTGTTTTCGTAGCATAGCCTTCATATTACTTATGAAATACTCCTTGAAACTTTGTTATATACACCACCGCCATCTGAAACTTCATATATGATCCCATGTCTACGAGAAAATTCAAAATTTTGAATTAATCAAACCTTACCTTTGGAATGCATCTATAAGTGCTAAATGATCATCTTTAGCAGTTTCATAGCATGCTATGAAACTGCTGTGTATGCTCTTTTTCAACACGGCCTTCAAAAATCTGTAATTTGAGGGATTTTTTCAAAATTCCTTGAAGATTGATATGATCAACCAAAAATCAAAACCACTTACCCTTATGAGATGTTCTTTTTCACAATTGTCCTTCTTTTTATATGCCAAAACTATTTTGAGATATATACTTCATTGCCCTTTTCCATTACCCTGTTTCATTATTACTGTAGCCTTTTTTCCAGATTTTGTTAACTGTATTTCTAGGTCTTCAATTTGTCTCTTCAAACTCCTATTAGTATCTCTTAGTTGAGCATTAATCCTCCTTACAAATATGGCTTCTTTGATTGCAGGAACAGTCCAGGTAAAGTACTGAGTTTCACTGTTAACTATTTCTGGTTTGGAAACTTTTTCAACTTCCCAGAGAGCCTTATCCTTTTGAAATCTGTCCTTTCTCAAGTAAAATAACGTTGAATGTTGAAGAGCAAGTTGGCATAGATGTCCTTGATGTAATCTTTGGGAACTACCTCGGTTAAGTCTATTTCTACAAACTTTGGCTTTAGAAACACCTTGCATGGTTCCATGCCAAATCTGAAGTTTTTGAACCATGTATCTTGGCCCCTAGGGATCTCTGTCACCAAAGCTATGACCTCTGGAGAAATTTACAAGTTCATGATTCCGACCTTTGTGCTTGAGCCAGTGAAATGTAGTGCAAACTCCTTTGTCACCTGAGTATGTCCTCCCTGCAATTTCTTACAAAACTTCCAGCATCCTGCTTTATTAAAGACTTCTACAACTGATTTATCTCTGACTAAGACCTCGGTGCTTCCAGGCTCTATTCTTAGACAATGACCAGATCTGTGACATTTCTTCTCCTTTGTAATCTTTCCTTATAAATTCTTGTAACAAAATTGGCCTCGCTTGAAATTCTGTTGATCAGCCTCACTTTCCAAGGGTGGTCAACCTCACCTGAATTATGGATGAGGAAAACCTTGGTGAAAAATTACCAAAGCTTACCATTCGAAAAACAATTCTGTTTGAGGGTTTGCATGGAAACTGAAATGATGAGACTAGCCATCCCTTTTGAATTTGAAATTATCTTTCATAATCAGCATTAAATTCTAAATGATGAGTATGGATGGCAGCATGCTTAAGGACTGACTCCTAGCTGACACCTAATAATGAAAACTTTAACGAAATATTAACAGACTGATGTTTGACAAGACTATCCTACGAATCCGCGCTTTCATAGCGCACATGGAAAAGCGCTATGAAAATAGCAGCATTTTCATAGCCCAAAACAGACATTTTACACTGTATGCGCTATGAAAATGTGGTTTCAGTGCTAATTCCAAAAATTTTCAAAATGGTTTAACCTATGAGTTTCTAAAATGAATATAAGACTCATGAAACATGGAATAAGGTTGTTGGACTTTATTTGGATATGAAAAATGAAACCTTTGAGACTCCTAACCTATCACCTACCCAATAAAACATAGAGTGACTTGACACTTATCTAAGACCATGACTAAGAACAGTGTAAACCCTTGTTTTGGTGATAACATAACTTTTGATAAACTTTATGTAGTACCTCATATGTCCCAGAGTAGCGCACAACTATTTCACACTACACGGTGCTTCCAAATACAGAATCATTGTGATCTTCGTGGGATCTACCATCAACCCTTGTCTCAAACCACGTGCCCCAATAGGTTCCCAAAAGGAACAAGAAACACACACTTCTTGAGGTTGAGAGTGATTTGGTATCTTCGGCAAGTATCCAACATCAAGAGTAAGCTCGCTACATGGCGCTTAACCAGCCCAAATACAGTCCAGTCATCAAAATAGACCTCCAAGAACTTATGGATATATTCCTTGAATGCTGCAACAACTACACGCGAAAAGATATCCAACGCATTCTTAAGTCCAAATGGCATGACAGTGTATTGAAAGCAACCCCACTCAGTTTCGAAGGTTGTCTTGCTTTAATCCTCAGGCAAGATTTTGATCTGGTGGTACCCTGAGAACCCGTCAGTAAAAGAATATGCTTCCTGACTGCCTACGTTGTCCAACACCTCATCTGTGAACGGAGTTGGGAATGGTTCATGCACACACGCATCGTCCAATTTCCTGAGATCCACACATATTCTTATTTCGTCCTTCTGCTTCTTCTCTTGCACCACCATCGGGCTTACTCAATCAAATTATTCCACAGATTCAATGATGCTTGCCGTGAGCATCTTGTCTAGCTCTACACAGACCTTCTCCTTGTATTTCAGATTCAAGCGGTACGATCTCTGATTAACTGGCTTCGCGTCGGGCTTTAACGTGATCTTCATTACCCCTAAATCTCGATTATTCCTTTCATATCCGTGAACTTGATCGAGAATAAGTCCTAATACTCACAGAGTAATTCAGCGACCTTATCTACCGTTGCATCGTCCCAGTAGTCCCCAATATTCGTGAATTTAGGTTCCACCTCCATACCAATATTGACCTACTTAGTTTTCACTGGCGTAGTTATGTCAGGGTTCTCAATTTGTGGTCCTTGAACCTTGTGTTGGCCTTTTGTCTTTGGAATGTTAATTTTCCGTGGATATTCATCCTCTTCTTCCGTAGTTACATTATCACACTCCAACGGACAACTTAACTGAGTAGCCCATTCAAGTTTTTCCAGGTCTACAGGATCCCGTGGAATCCTAAAGATGGTGGCTTTTACTTCTTGTAGCGCTTCTTCAATACAGTCAAATCCGTCCTCAAAGCTGAAGGTGATCATGAACCCTTCACGTAGGATATCCCATTCATCGGTTCCATGGTGAAGCTCTATTTCTATATACTAGTTCATCGGTATAACATCGAGGATATGACATAACAGGTGCATCCATTCAAGTCGTGGCTTTTGTCCATATGCCTGTGCCCACCTGGCCAGATGCGCGCGCAGATCATCCTGTCCATTGTACTTGTCTGTCAATCACACCCTAGGCTTCCCAAATTGTGTGCACATCATTCACCTACATTCGCATCAATCATCAAAGTTTGCTTTGTGCATACCCCACCATCTTGCAGGCGTAGCGTGTAGTACCCAATCCAAGGCTTGGAAGCATTGCTTTTTCGGCACTTCTCTTTCAAATTTATCCAAGAAGGTACCCACCTCACTTAAACCATCATAAGTAGATATATCTCT
>APFE031162872.1:77910-88815 GCA_000404065.3 Pinus taeda | reverse complement strand
AGGCATCAGTGAAGCTCTTATTAGCTTCCATGAAGGTTTCCCGAGTGTGCTCCAAATCAAACTCCGCTTCTTTCGTCGGAGCTTTGCAAATGCAAGTACTATCTTCTGGTTGTTTTCCTTTGTCATCTCCAATCACAATTCCACTTCAGAGCACAATGTTCACATTCAGATCTTACTCGCGCGGCTCAAACCTCATCATCTGCAGGTTCTAAGTCGGGGGAGGTGGTAGCTCCTCTTTGTCACATATCCTAACTATCAGCGTAGGACAATCTTCTGTCTCATGATCAAAAACGGTGTAATAGAAACATGATAGACACATTGGATTCGTGCAATTGTGGGCATAATGTCCTGGCCCTCCACAATTGTAGCATATCAACTATCCGCGACCTCTTCCAAGTCCTCCTCTGCCTCGGCCTTGTCCGCACCCCTGACAACCTATTCACGTCATTCCTACATTCTAATCCAGGGGTCGTGATTCGGCCTGAACCCTATAGGTGGGAGTTCTATCCATCATCAATTCATAGCTTTTACAAGTGCACTCATCATGCCCTACCAGCCTACAAAAGTTGTAGAACAATTGTTGCGAATTTTGTGTGTACTTCTGTAACAAGTGGCAGTTGTCTGTGGCATGTTTTCCAGCTATTTGACAAATCGTGCACCACAAAGCAGGCACCACGCTAGGTCCTTCTTGCGCTTCTAGTCTTAAAGGCATCGGTCCTCCTCCTGCAAGGTAATTTGTGAACACCGGGTAGTGGTCCTTGTCATGACCCTGACCTTTGCATTTTACACACCACACCTCTTCACACACTTTTAGTCAAGTCATCCTATCCTGTTTCAGACTCTATATCTCGAGGCATAAGCTTTTCAGCTACACGTGGATCTACTGAAATCCCAAGTTGTGATCTTGCATCGAGGTCTCATGCAACCTCATCGTGATTTCTAAGGCCTTTGCCTAAGTCATTAGCTTTTGCTATGATAGCGCACTCCTTAAATGTGGTGTTAGTGAAGCTACAAACCACTCGCGATGTAGTCCATCCGTCAGATTCAAATTAGCTTCGCGAATCGTACATTTCAACCTTTGATCTAGTTCCCAAGGAGTCTTGCTTGGTAGCATTGTGATCTCTTGAATCCAATGATCATCTGTGCTTCAGACTTTGGTCTACTAAATCCTTTATTTAGCACAATTTGGATATCTGTGATCCCTGCATTTGGATTATCATTGGAGTTCTTAATATACCAGGTCAGCGCACAATCCTGTAGGGTGCTAACCAATGTCGCTTTCTTTATATTGTCATCTGTAACTCCTTGCTCTTCCCATACAGCTCTTACAATGAACCAAAATTGGTCTAGATCCTCATTTCCCAATCCCTTAAACATAGGCAACTTCATTGTGCTTTCCATATTGAATCGCGGTGGTGGTGGAGGTGGTATGGGTGAAGATGGAGGTGATGGTGGTGGAGCTGGTGGCCGTGTGGGTGGGGGTGGTATTCGTGGGATTATCTACCTTATTAGATGGATCTCACTTTGTGGAGATACCTTCACGAGCTCTTCCTCATCCCCTCATGGAGGTGAAATCAAGGGGCTATTTTCTAGTCCCTTACTTCCTTCATTCCTGTTAGCTTTTCCACTTCGTGTAGCTCCGAACATCAAGGTAATTGCATAACCCTATTTTTGCACAATAACATTTTAATCCAAGTCTTCAAAGATCTTACGTACTTACCTCTCAGTCCTTTGAGAAATTGTCACTCTACCTCGCTATATTTGACTGACGTGTCGACTGCGAACTCAATAATGAATCCTCCTATAATCCGATTGAGCCAATGATCAACGGCACACACGATCTTATCCTTCGATGCTTCCAACCTTCGCACTAACTCTGGGGTCCACATAATAGGACTGTCAAGTTTCCACTTCCTTGGATATCTACTAGCTTCACAATCCACTCATATAGCCTAGTAGGGAAAGACGTGAAGAAGATTTCATGGACCTCCGTGTACAGGTAGCAGTCTAACCACTCTTGTTTTGATAGTTGCAGGTTCTTGTTCTCCTGCGTTGTGAACTTAATTCTCCTGTCCAACCAACCTTCTATTATAGACATATTTGAGCACATCAACCCAAAACTTATATGTCGATGTATTAGGGCTCATCAACCCCTAAAAGAGTTGTTTCATACCCTAAAGGAACATAGTCATCTGAATACATCATTCCCCAAAAGTTCCATTTGAGAAACCATCCAGAAATTCCTTAAATTGAACCATATTGATTGCTCCATTGGCAAAGTGCGATGCATACTGAATGGTACATTGCCAAGGTGTGATGCATATTGTTTAGGCCTTCTATAGGGTGTAATGGGCAAAGATAGACAAATTTCCGGGACAGTTTGTTAGTTGGTTGCTAAGGGAATCTTCTAGAAACTTCTCTTGTGCCACTTGCCTCTCTGAATTTGCCCAAGGATGAACAAGGGAACTGGGAAACCATCTCCAATCCCCTCCCTTATGGAAACAATTGTAACAAGTGGAATGACAGTAATCAAACCCCATGGGTGACTCACACCCTTGCAAACATCTATAAATGGATCTCTAATCCAAGACATCAGAACGCTGGAATATTGCTAATTGCAAGGAAGTGCTGGTAGTTTGTCATTGAGGAGAGAGCATTGTATTCTTGTTGGTGTGATCTTGCTATTTCATGAGGTGAAGAAGGATTGAAGCTGGGAGGATGGCACTGGATCAGACAACTGGGTTGTAATTCTCCTTTCTATTAATAAATCTCTTCAAGTTTTCTCCCATATGATTGTGCAATTGTGAATGTTACCATTTGTTCATTATATATCTGATTATGTAATGTTTATGTTGTAATAGATCACGATGCTTTGATAATTCTCTGTTGTTGTACTTGTGCAGGTACTCTCCAAGTGTGTTAAGTACAGGGAGGAGTTGTAGGATCTACCAAAGGGGAGAGAGATCAAGCAAGGGATTAAGTGGAAGTTCTAGTTTGGTTCCATTATATTTCTCTTATCTGTTACACATAGGAAAAATCATTGAATTCCTTTAAACTGTTGCTTCTAAGGTAGCTGCCAAACCTAGAGGGCTAGCATTCTTTAGGAATACTAGTTTTCCCATAAACAAATTGGAGACTCCGCTGGGGAATGAACATATGTTTTTTTGTTGTTATTGTTTGTTTTATGTTCAATTTGATAAACTATAGACAGAATCTGAAATCCGCCAGGTAGCTTTCGAACTACTCTTGCTCTGCAATTGCATAGTAGATGAATGTTGTTTCAGTCAATATCTGGTTTAGTTTATGAATTAAACATTTGACTTACAAGCACATCTAGATGCCTTTTTGGTAGCTCAATAACATCTCAAGACTTTCCATCATACTTTGCTTATCATTGTTCATCAAAACCCAACTTAATTCATTGAAAACAACTCCACATTTGAGCCAAAACCCATTTCAGTTGCATTCCTTGGACCATCGCACTGTCTTCCACTATCACTCAGTATGCATAGCACCTCCTAAGTGTAGTAAGTGTGATGCATCTCAATTTCTATGAAGCCTAGGTGCGATGATTGACTGAACTCTTTTTCCATCTAGAAATTGAGGGTTTTTGACCTATTTTCGGTTTTGTTTGGTTGTTTTGCTGCATATGAACAGTACCTCTCCACTGAAACTTACTTGCATCACTTAGATTAGCCTCAATTACATTAGGATTAGTGAATGTTTTTGTGTATTTGTTCCTCATTTACAATCCTTTGTCGAAAATTTGTTTTAGTCAATTTTTCGCTTTGATACAAAAATTGTTGTAATTGTTGTTTTGTGTCGAAAATAAGTGTCGTAAATTCTTCCTTCCCATGATAATCGATTAAGATTTTCTTCATGTATTTGATTTGATTTGTTTATATTCAAAGTGTCGAAAGCATTTTTATTCAAAATTGAAAGTGTCATTTTGAGTCTTCCTTTCCCTTTTGAAGAAGAAATTGTTGAAAATGTCATTTTGAGTGAAATATTTCAGATCTTTGCTGCATTTAGTTTTATTTTTTTCATCTTTCACATTAAGGAAAGAAAAAACAAATACATGCATTTGCATTTAGCGTTTTTATGATTTGTGTGTGAAAAGATGATTTAGGGAAATGCACTAGTGTGTGCTCTTTGATCTTTGCTTAAAAGCACTGTTATCTTCTTTCCCTAGTAGCTAGGATTTTTATTGCTCAAATAAACAAAGATTGTTTATCATTGTAGATTGCATCTTATGAATTTCATATTATCATCACGCGATGAACCATTGAAAGGAAAAATCTAAACAAGATCAACCTTAAAATGAATTTCAATTAATCTAATAATGCTTTGGAACTTAACGCAACATATATAGAGGTCTAAGCTAGTGACGTGTTCTGGTGTCGTTAAAACTAGTGGCTATCGTTTTCATTGAAGGTTGGGTGATTCCTTCTCCTTGATACGACAAGTGCTAGCACAGACTTGTGCTCCCCATACTGTCACATATATATTGGGAGACCACAATAGCCTTAAATCCTTTATCCATAGGAAACTGAGTCTGCATCCTTATTGATAGCAGTGCACTGAACACAGCATTCAGGAAGATTGACTGTTGTACATAAGTCCTTGGTAATTTCTCTTTAATTTATCGCCAAGGTCGATATTGCAATTTTGTGATTGGTTTGGTAATCCCTTTGTGTAGATTTTCCAAAGTAGTCACTTTTGTTCCTTTTCGACTCTTTAAAAGAAAAGGTCCATCTGAGCACTTTTCCTTTCAGGCTCATTAAAAATCGAAGGATACTAGAGTCATCTTTAGCTTTTTCTCGACTCTTAAAAATTGAAAAATCAAAGTTCTGTCCAAGCGTCATTAAAATTAATTGAATTTGGAATAATATCATTTTCCCCTTAATTTTGAGTTGATCAAGTGATCCGCAATCGTGGAAGAAAGTCAAACAAAACCCCGTCGTTTGCAGAGACTAACGAGTCAGCCGTCTTTGCCTCTGGAAGTGAAGCCAATCCAGACAAAGTGATCTCGTTTAATTTATTCTAGTTCATCTAGTTTATTTGAAACTTTTGTTTCAACATCATCAGAGACTCCAGTTACTCCTATTATTTTTGGTACATCTACCTTCAAAGAGGAAGTTCCGCAGTTACAAGAGGACATTAGAATTGATCCTAGTGTAATGGTAGACACTTCTATACCTGAAACAACTCCATCTAGAGTTGATCCAGAACCCATATCAGTTCAAACCGAGGCTACATTTGAACCAGTAGTTGTTCAATAACCTCCCTTTGAGACTAAAGTTCATTTACCTGAACATCTGGACTTTGAGTTTCAATATTCAGAAGGTGTCACCCCTCCAGTATCCGTCACTGCAGAAGCTATACCTTCTTCGGCTCCAGAAATCTTTTACAGACCTGACAGTCTACCTCTTCCACCTAGTCTAATTGCTATAGAGGAGATAGTAAAGGATCCCCCATCTAGTAACCTGTTTCATTTTGGAACTGGGATTCATTTGTACCCTTCTACTCCTGAGTTTGATTTTGTTAATCCTCCTTCATAGCAAGTTCCTGTCGAATCGCTTGGAGAGCTTTTGGATAGGCTAACCATGTATGAGCAACCATCAACATCTATGAATGTGTCATCTGATGCAGCTGCGGTGGAATCTCCTACTGCTATTCCTACAATGTTTTCTGGTACACCTGAGTCATATTTATATGGTACACCATCTATTCCAGCTGGTTATCAATCACTAGTTGGAGTCCACTCAGGGGCTGCTTCAGCACCATGGTCTGTTCCTATTTATTCATCCGGAGTCCCATCTAGTTTTTCTTATGTTGAAACTCAAAAATTTGATCTTTCATAACAGTATCAATTTGGGCAAACCAGTTTTCAAAGACCGACATATCCTTTAAACACTGGACTACCGCCATATGGGGAGAAGTATGCCTATTCACCGTTTCCTCCTGGGGAACAACCATATGAGAGTTTCCAACAATATTCAAGTCAAACTGGAATTACATCTAGTGGTTGGATACCAATACTGCTAGAACAACCAAGGGTTGTATATCCAACACAACTGATCTGACCTGTGTCGAATATTCCTACTACACCTGTTGTTCCGACTGTGTCGCAAACACAAGCACAACTTGTTGTGTCTCAACCTCAACTTTCTCCTTCTTCCTTGCAACCTCAAGTTTCAAGGAAGAAGATTCAAGTCTCTCAGGTTGTGGTACAACAGCCACTTGTCTCTACGGCTCAACCACAACCCTAGGTTAGTGCTCTTTCATTTGGAACAACTCAAGCACAAATGGATGTTGTCAATCCGCAACTTGGTCAATCTTCCGGTATTGGACAACAGCAAATGGTCCAACAACCATGGCTGGCGCAAAATCAACAATCGCAATTCCAGCAAACCCCACCTCAGTTTGGACTTGGTTCACAAGCTCAGACTGGATTCGGTCAATATCAAGCCTACCGAGGACCTCGGCAACAAGGCTTTGTAGGTTATGGACAGCCGCCTTTCCAAACCAGTTATCAACAACCGCCCTATATTGGTTATTTCCAACAACCTTATCAAGGTTACCAAAAATAGATGCCTTATGTTGGTATGCAAAGACCTACTGCTTAGGCAATTCCATCTTATCCTTGGTATGCTCCACCCAACCTGAATCAACAGTTGCCTTTTGTAGCAACTCTAGAACTACCAGATTTGAACCAGCTCACGAATGATCCAATTGTGTATGCCCCTTGGTGGCTGTTGATTCCTCATAAACTCCCCTCTGATATTCCTAAGTTCAATGGAAATCAAGGTGAAGACCCGTCGAATCACGTAATGACTTTTCATTTAAGGTGTTCATCCAACACTCTGAATGATGATTTGATTAGACTTCGCCTTTTTCAGAGAACACTTATTGGTCTAGCAGTGAAATGGTATATTGAATTGCCCAGAGCTTCATTTGATAACTTCACCATTCTTGCCACTACATTTCTAACCCACCTTTAGTTACCCATCAGGTATGAAACTGGAACAAAACTTCTTACCAATTTCAAACAAACCACGTCCACTCACATATCTTATCATATTCATGAGTGGTGGCGTCGCCATCGAATGGTAATGACGTATGTTCTTGATTAGCTTTTAGCTTAGTGGTTTATTAAGTCCTTATTGCCATCTATCATTGAGGACATGGCAAAAGGAGGAGTTGTCACAGAAGAGCAAGTCATTTCTCATGCCCAATACTTAGATTTGATATATACACAATTTAGCACACTCTATGACAAAATTCTTGACGCTCCTAGACCCGCTTTTTCTGTTCCACCTCCTCCTAAATCGAGTAGGGACTCTCATGCTAGTGACAGTGTGATCGGTTCCTCGAGCACGCAAACTTCAAGAGGTCCATCTGGTCAAGCTCTTGTTGTTTCTAGTCAAAATACAAATGAAAATTCTCTTGCCTCAAAGATTAATGTCGTGTCATCTGACAAAGGCAAAAATCCAAAGCAACCAAGGGGCAAGAAGAAAGGGAAAAATAATAAGAAGAAATAGGAGAATTCCACTCCTAAAAAATCATCTAAAAACCCTACTACAACAAGGAAACCTCGTCATTATCCATGTTTGATTTTTAACGAGGAGCATTTTACGAGAGGTTGTCCACATCGATCTGAGGTTTCAAAACTTTTGAAAGCTTTGAATACCTCAGCAGTGTTGACTGATCCGTTTTCGAACCCAGAAACTCATATGGTTGCTACCGATAATGCTTCCACATCCCAAGTGCTTATGCTATCCATCACAAATAAGCAAAATGATGTTTTGGTATCAACAAGGAGTAAATATTATGGGAATCCATTGTCATCGAACAACCAGGCCACTGATCAACCTAGTGCTTCGACAACGACTTCACCAGAAGTTGTTCCACCCACTATTCCTGAATTAACCATTAAGCCACCAAAGGGAGTCGTACATAAATCGACATTTAATCCTTGTGGTCGAGCTACTCAGAATTATAATATAGTGGAGGATCTGGCTCAATCACCATCTGCTATGTCGACACTTGAGGTATTGCAAAATTGTCCCTCCCAAAAGCAGGCTTTGTTATCAGCAATAGGTGGGATCGATCCAAAGGATTCCAATCTTGTGGTCTTTAATCATACTGGATATACACCACAATTACTAGCCCAATTCGCTTTCCTTATACAGGTAAAAGCCCTCAATAAAAATGTTCATCGAACCATCATTGATGAGGGGGCATCTACCTGTATTATGTCAATGAGTTGCTGGAAAACTCTTGGTTCGCCACCCTTGTCACGATCACCAACAACATTAAAAGCGTTCGATGGAAGAAGTACGCTCCATATGGGATTTTAAGTAGCTTTCAAGTTGAACTAGGGGGCAAAACAATACATATTGAAGTCGAGGTCATTAACGGACTCCTTGATTACAATATTTTACTAGGAAGACCCTGGGTTTATGCTATGGCTGCCATTGTGTATACATATTGTTGAAAGATTGCATTTCCCTTTACAGGTGGAATCACAGAAGTTGACCAGCTAGCCTTTTTTGCTAATAGTTCACAAGCCACTGGAAGCATTCCATTGATCCATGGAAGTTCACAATCATTTCAAAATGTTGGAGTCGGTCTCCTAAAAGACCCTTCCTTAATGGGTACTTTTTCCCTCCCGTCTCCATCTGGTTTCGCAGAAGTGGCCACTGTGGAAACCTGCCACATGATCTCTTCTACATCACCTGAGTTTAAGAAGAGTTCTGACTATTTTGAAAGTGATGATCATCATGAGGTGTTGCCACCAAGCCCCATAGAATCTTTGTAGCAATCAATTTTTTGGGCTTGTGCGGCAAACCCGAGTTCGTAATCGACGCGTGTATGGGTAGATAGGTCTTTAGAATATGGTACCTCTTCTGATCCCTGGTCTTGTATGCATTCTATAGATGAAGGAATCATCCCATCAATGATGATAGAAGAGATGTCGTGGGAAGATTATCATCATCATTCCCACCTTCGAGATGGCAATGAAGATTATTCAAACGATCTCAATCACCCTTCAATTGTTGATTTTTTATTAAATTCTATAAATACAGTAGATTCCGAGCAAAATATGTCCAACATTGAAGAAACTATCTCCATTAATATTTCAACCAACCTAATGTTGTAGAAAATATTCACGTTGGAAAATCTTGTTCTCCATCAGAACTAAATAGCTACTGTGCTCTTTTTCGTGAATTCAGAGATGTCTTTGCATGGTCATATGAAGAAATGCCAGGCATTGACTTGAGAATTGTTGAACATGAGATCATTATGTATCCTGATGTCAAACCAGTACAACAATGGCTTCGACCTATTCATCCAAAGAAATCCGTTGCCATTAAAGTAGAGGTTGAAAAACTTTTGTGTGCTGGCTTCATTTACCCTGTACCTCTCACTGATTGGGTATCAAATATTGTTCCTGTGATGAAAAAACAAGGAACGCTAAGGGTGTGCGTCGATTATAGGTATGTAAATCAAGCATGTCTAAAGGACAACTATCCTACACCCTTCATCGACCAGATAATTGATGAATGTGCCGGATGCGAAATCTTTTCATTCATGGATGGTTTTTCCAGATACAATCAAATCAATATATGCCCACAGGACTAGTCAAAAACTACATTTAAATGTCTGTAGGGCACATTCGCATATCGTAAATTACCTTTCAGTTTGAAGAACGCAGGGGCAACATTTCAGAGAGCAATGAATTATGCTTTCCATGACATCAAACACATCGTTCAACCATATCTCGATGATCTCCGTGCTCATTCGCGAAAATGGACTGATCATTTGCAACATTTGAGAGCCATATTTTTACATTGTCGACACTACAAGATACGACTCAATCCACACAAATGTGTGTTTTGTGTTGGTTTTGGTTGACTGCTTGGTTTTGTAGTTTCTAAGGATGAAATTCGACTCGACCCATTTAAGGTTCAAGCAATTCTTGACATGCCTCCACCTTCAAATTTGCTTCAGATTCAGAGACTCCAAGGGAAAGCTAACTTTCTAAGGAGGTTCATTCCAAATTATGCTGAGCTCGCTAAAGGTTATACACGTATTTTGAAGAAAGGGGTACCCTTCCATTGGGATCAGGTCGCACAAGCTTCCTTTGATGCTCTCAAATATTCCCTGATAAAAGTATCATTAATGTATGCTCTTAACTATCAAAAAGACTTCAACCTATATCTCACCACTACAGATAAAACCATTGTTATAGTTTTAGTGCAAGAAGATGATAGAATTGAACATCCTATATATTATTTAATTCGTAATCTTAATGATACAGAAAGTAAGTACTCTTATGTTGAAAAGTTTGCTTTAGCAACCGTTCAAGCAGTACAGAGATTTCGATACTATATACTCCTTTGCAAAATTTTCATTATGTCAAATTGCAACCCTATGACATACATTCTATTACGTCAATTGTTGGGGGGAAAATATTCCAAATGGATAGTCATCTTGCAGGATTTTGATCTAGAATTCGTCAAATCCAAATCAAAGAAGTCTCTTGTCTTTGCAAAGTTACTTTACGACCTTCCCTTGTCCTCCAATGATTTAACATCATAAGCATCAATCGTGGATGAGACTCTGTTTCTGATATCGTCAAGTGATCTGTGGTACGAGGATATACTGATCTATCTCCAAACCCAAACTTTTAGGCCTAACACCTCTTGCTTTTGTTAGGGTCCCACCCTAACCCCCTTATCTATGTAATGGGACCACGTCATAGTCAAGAGTCAATAAAGCCCATATTAATAAGTCTAAGTGGTTAATCCGCAATTAATAAAGGAACCACAGTTAGTTGCAAATGGGCCGTAGTATTAGATAGATGGTATTAGTAATAAGCGGTATTGACCCGTGGTA
>APFE031162872.1:44469-59765 GCA_000404065.3 Pinus taeda | reverse complement strand
ATGTTACATGACTCAATCATTAATATACAGATAGTTGGGGTTTTTAGCGAGATGTTTTCCCCGGGATACATACTGTGTAATGTGTGAATGCTCTTGATGTTTTATTGTTATTGATGCTGCTATATTGATGATCAACGTAGAGGAGCTTATGTATTGTGTATGTTTTCCGAAATAGTACATGATCAGGATAATCTCTGTTGAATATGTGTTAAATTATTCAAAATTTCTACAATAAGGTCCACCCATCTCTGCATCTGTGGTTCCCTTGGTGTAGGCAATCCCAGTGAAATGTTTTGAGGTTGCAACAGTGGAATTTTTTCCAAAGAAAAAGCAGTCAATATGGATCCATAACCAAAGTTCTTGGTTCTTCCATTCTTTACTTTGAATAGTTGTTCTTTTATGACAGGAAGTATCGCCTCACACCAATTGAACACCTTCAGTTCCAGGCATTCCAAGTCATATTGCATGTAGGGTCTGTTCGCTAAATGTAAGGCCGCACTGCCAGCCAATCTAGCAAAGGTAAATAGAATGGTCCTCAAAGGTTGATTAGTAACATCCCGGATATTAATCTTACCATCTCTACTAGGTTGAGATCCATCCCTGCAGAACTGACGGATGTAATCTTTCACAGATTCGCCCCCACGAGCAAATCCTAATAGTGAAAGAGGGGCACCACGCCTTGACAAACCCGTCAGAAAATAAATATCCTCAATCATGAAAGGAATAGATTTAGCTCTGATCTGGAATACCTAGTCAATAGGGTGCCAAGCATTGAGAAGATTCTGCAACAAAATGATATGTTGTCTCATACTGGATATGCGGAAAAACTTTAGTAAACCACAGTTCCTTAGTGCATCCACTGTGCCCTGGTCATGTAAAGCAATCATATCCTCCTCTTCATGTTCTCGTTCACACCATGTGACAACCATCTTGATCCAACAAATATCTGAAATGAAAACAATATATGAGTTAGGATCTAATTTTGAGAAAAAACAGGTAAAAATTTGATGGAAAAACATTGTATAAAGTTGCCTTTCTATGCCCATCGCACCCTACCTTTGAGAAAAGTGAGATGCATACTAATTGGCCTGTTGGTAGCTCAGTATGCATCACACCTCTCGATACAAGCTAGGTGCGATGATTGGAAAACGAAATCTTTAAACCCCAAGAGCCCAAAAAAGTGAAAAAACTTGCCCAGAATTGAGAAAAGAGGAAATGAAAATGAAAAGCTTAAGGATAGCTCCTACCTAGTCCTGACGATGTGGAGAATGGTCCATAGGATCTCTTGAAATTGACTGGTAAAATTTGAGGGGGAAAACCACTTCAGAGCTCCAAAATCCCAAATTTGAAATGAAATGATGAAAATGAAATGTTAAAACTACCTTTTATGTTTACTTTTCATGTACTTCAAAGTGAAATGTTATTTTTAGCTCATTTTTCGTCCATGTATATGTATTTCTAATCAATTTGATGGAGTTTTGAGTAGGTTGAACAACTGATGAAAGAATCTAATGTGCTAAACAGTGAAATGAACATCTTTGACCACCAAGCAAACTTTTTGTCTTCTTTTCGAGCTTTGATCCATAAATGAAAAGAAAACTATTGAGTCCTCTTTAAACCCTTTTTAGACTCATTAAACATGAAAATATTGTCGAGCGCTTGTCCTTTCCAGCTCATTAAAGTATTGGAAATGTCATCCCTCTTGTATTATTTTATCCTTTTTCGGACCTGAGGGATTACTTTATGAAAAAGTACTTATGGAGTTTTATTTTCATTCCTTTTCAAACTCTCTAAACATGAAAAGAACCGAGTTATCCTTGTCATTAAACTTGTCAAAACAATAGCAACAAACTTGTCTATCCAGATGAGACCAAGTTTCACTGTCACTAGACTAGTTAAAACATTAAATAGCGACAAGTTTGCCCGAAGGGTGAATTATAGAACAAGCATATGTTATCCTCCTCAAGCTTGACAAAAATAAAGAGGTACTGGTCATCAATGACTGGGGAAAAAGGGAAAAAACTTGAAGAATTTATGGTAGCAAGTCGCTCTTGAACATGACACTTTCACTTCATCTCCATTATTGAGTTGGGTTGGGTTATTCCATTCACCAGTCATCATACCATTGATGTTTCATACCATCCATATTTTGGGGTTAACGCTACCAATTCATCTCAGTGTCGCCAACATGTTCAAGATAAGTCATTCAATTGAGAAATCACCATCTAGTTATGTTTCATGCACTGTAATACCTCCAACCTTCATTTTTTCATGACCACCATTCCTGAACCTTGTGTCATCAGTTCATTTTTCACCTCCAGAAATCATTTGCTTCGTTTCATGTCATAGATATGGGATACATCAAGGCCCTCCTATGACAAGTCACTTCTTGTTGACATCAGCTCATTATCCAAGAATTTGACTTAGAAACAACCCTTTTAGTGCTTTGAAGCTTGCATACATCAGTTGCAAGTTTCTCACTTCCGGCGACAGGTTGACATCAATGGCCTTCGATCGAAAGATTTTGCATGGTGTTTGACATCAGATCATGTATTCACACCATGTGAATTGTATTGTAGTACCTTGAGGATCATTATCATTAACAGTGATTCCTCTCGCGTCTGTTAACAACTCACATCATTGGTTGGTAATCAGGCAACGTCTTTCCATGTTCGACTTCAGAACATCTCTTCCCATGTATTGACTTGTACGTCGAGTGAAGATTGAACAAGTTTGAAGACCCCGGATCTAGTTTTATCCATCTGGGCCGTGATATATTCAGGGATATAAAAACATCAAATGTACAAAGGCTCTGCACAGATGGTCATCCTAATCATGGATGATGACTCTATATCTGAAGAATCACCAGTCTGTATCTACAAACGACTATCGGATCTATGTACATGAAATGAAATTTATAAAGCTAAGCATGAGAATGCCTCCCTCAACTAGATCATGAAAATTATATTATGATGATGTATTGTATTGTAACTTATGCAGGTCACCTTCCACTTCGAAACTTCAGATCCTCATGATAAAGCATTTCACCTGACATGAATTTTTACGACCTCATGCTTTAGGGGGCAACTGTTATAGACATATTTGGGCACATCAACCCCAAACTTATATGCCAATGTATTAGGTCTCATCAACCCCTAAAAGAGTTGTTTCATACCCTAAAGGAACATAGTCATCTGAATACATAATTCCCTACAAGTTCCATCTAAGAAACCATCCAAAAATTGCCTAAATTGAACCATATTGACTGCTCCATTGGAAAAGTGCAATGCATACTCAATGGTACACTACCAGGGTGTGATGCATATTTTTTAGGCCTTCTATAGGGTGAGATGGGCGAGGATGGACAAATTTCTAGGACATTTTGTTAGTTGGTTGCTCATGGAATCTTCTAGAAACTTCTCCTGTGCCACTTGCCTCTCTGAATTCACCCAAGGATGAACAAGGGAACTAGGAAACCATATCCAATCCCCTCCCTTGTGGAACCAATTTTAACAAGTGGAATGACACTAATCAAACCCCATGGATGACTCACACCCTTGCAAACATCTATAAATGGATCTCCAATTCAAGAGATCAGAAGGCTAGAATATTGTGAATTGCAAGGAAGTATTGATAGTTTGTCATTGAGGAGAGAGCATTGTACTCTTGTTGGTGTGATCTTGCTATTTCATGAGGTGAAGAAGGATTGAAGCTGGGAGGATGGCACTAGATCAGACAACTGGGTTGTAATTCTCCTTTCTATTAATAAAGCTCTTCAAGTTTTCTCCAATATGATTGTGCAATTCTGAATGTTATCATTTGTGAATGCTATCATTTGTTCATTATATATCTGATTATGTAATGTTTATGTTGTAATAGATCATGATGCTTTGACGGTTCTTTGTTGCTGTACTTGTGCAAGTACTCTCCAAGCGTGTTAAGTACGGGGAGGAGTTGCAGGATCTGCCAAAGGGGAGAGAGATCAAGCAAGGGATTAAGTGGAAGTTCCAAGTTGGTTCCATTATATTTCTCTTATCTGTTACACATAGGAAAAATCATTGAATTGCTTTAAACTATTGTTTCTAGGGTAGCTGCCAAACCTAGAGGGCTAGCATTCTTTAGGAATACTAGTTTTCCCAGAATCACCTTCAATTTCCTTTTTAGTTGGATTCTAATGATACGACATCAGACATCTCTATGTAGATTCCGATCTGCACAATGGAACCATTCGTTGGCTTGAGGGGGTATGACCCGGTTTCGGAGTTATTTAGGCAAACAAATCCCTAGACTATTATCCCTTTCGGCATCAGCCCATGGAGCGCGGACTAAAGTCTCACCCGAAGTAGTATGGGGGGATGCTGGAACCAAGTTTCCGCACCCTTGAGATGTTTGAGGTGCCAATTTAGTTCAATTGCACCTACCTTCGCGTAGGTTACTTCGTGCACTGCTATGACCTTCAATACCTTTGCAATCTATTATAATTGTCTTTCGTGCAACCCTAACCAGGGGTTGAGATGCTTTCACGCTGCTATGGCAGCAACCTGTGATATTTCCTCAAATTACACCGTGAATCTTACTTATCTTCTTACAAATGTTAGTTAACTTCGTGTAAACAGATATTCTATCTCGTATTCACTTAATCAACACATTCATATATATTTGTGCATCATATAAACAATAGAAGTGCAATTTATACCCAATATATTCAATGTGTAAAACAAGAAATAAATACACAATATTGATATGAAACTTCTCTTTATTAATACTTCCAACAATTATAGACTCAACTCGCCCTGCGCACTCAGTTGCAGGGGTCCGCACACTAAGTTGAGGTCCACTACGCCTCTACACACTCAGCTAAGGAGCCTTCTCCTACTCTACCACCCAAAACTAAACTTTACTCCACAGATATGACTCAACTCTTCATCCTTAGATCCGTTTTCTGATTGATGTCTTAACTACTTGGAGCCTCACTCTATTTATATAGCCCCATGGTCTGTGGACCATGGGTAGATCTCTACAACCAACATTACATTAAAAAATTGAGGGTGGACAACCCTATGACTCTTTTACACTCTACGCGCTTCGTGCCCACAAAATATGGAGTCTTTACATCGGAGTTACAATTTTTGACCAAAATATGGGCTCTAAGGCCAAAAACTTCCCTTGGGGGATCCTGTGCCCAACATGATGTAATGGAGTGCATGTACTAAAATCCAACCCTAAACTAATTATAGAAAATGAACTGAAATGGAAACCCTAACCTATTGCAAGAAATAAAGTACAAGGAAAGAAACATATTCTAATTGCATAAAGATCGTGAACTAAATGTAAAAGAAACCTAACTTAACCCTATTTATCACATGTGATGATTTAAACTAAGTGTGCATGGAATCTGATCTAGAGAGTACTAACTGCTCTGTGCATGAATAAATATAAAATAACTTTTCCCTTTTTATCTTTTTGCTTGAAAATGTGAATGCTAATTTTGCTTGGTTCTTTGGCAAGGGATACAGGTGTGGAGGAAAAGGAGTACAATGGTTCAAATGGCTTGGAGGGAAAGTAGGGTCCGAATCTTGACTTCTAGTGATGATTTTTCTCAATTCAAGCTCAAAACAAGCCACTACAGGTTTTCCTACGGGATGTCTACATGAAGTACTAGTTCCTACAGGATGTCTACAAGATCCCCTGTTTTATTACAAAAAGTAGGCTGAAAGCTTAGGAAGTGGTCTAGAAGGTGGGATGGAGCTTGGGAAAGGTGGATAATGGAAGAATAAGGCATGGAGGTGGTGGATAGTACCCAGAACTCAAGCAAGGGCTTCAAGATGGGTAGATTTGCTCAATGGAAATGGCAATTTTTGCTTATAAAACAAGAATTTGGATTGAGACCTTAGTGGAATTTGGCGACATGGGTGGATGAGGTGATATGAGGTCTCCCTACAATGTAGAAACTCTTGCAAAAACACACAGTATTTCCTACATCTATCCACACATTCATCGAAACATGGAAAATTTTTATTAAATAACGGAAGATTACTAGTCTAAAAATCATAAAATCGAGAACCAGTGAGCTAATAAATCTATCAAATTCCTAACCTAATCAAGTGAAAATGCAATGGGATAAATTTTGTTATTTAATAGAATGTTTTTTGATCTAATGCAAGTGGAACCAACTCGATTGAGGCTCGTTAGCATGCTCTAAAAAATAGAATAAATTTATTGTTCTTTGCTAAAAAGGAGTAGCTTCCAGAAATCTAGATTTGAGAATAACAAGACTAATCCAAGTAGCTCAATGATTAATATGACCTTCCAAATATTTTCCAAGGATGAAATGATGCTTTTGATCCTGCAAAAGAACTTACATCAACCATTTAACCCAATCCTACAACAAGAAATCATTAATACTAAATTCAGAAATAGAAAGAAACAAGAACAAGAGATGCATGTGAATAAGAAGTGAAAAGAAGGAAAGAAAATGATACAAAAAGGGCTTTGAGGCTCTGGGATGGCCAAGCCCAAGGATACTCAGAGTCCTATGGAGGTTAACAATATTTAGAAGCTGAACATGTCACCAATCTTCATTATTTTCGTCAATACAATAACATCCTTGCAAGAAAATACAATAGAGATACAAAAATACGAGTTCTCTCCACAAGAATACTAATAAAAATATATCACTAGAGGAATATTAGACTTGGTACTTATATAAAATGATTAGTAATCATTCCCCATGAAAGGAGGAAGCTTTCCCCACCAAAATACGAGTTCTCTCCACAAGAAGACTAATAAAAATATATCATTAGAGGAAAATTAGACTTGGTACTTATATAAAATGATTAGTAATCATTCCCCATGAAAGGAGGAATCTTTCCCCACCAAAATCCCTTGATTAGTGGATCTGGTTCCCAATACTAGGAATCTGCATTAAATGACAAGGAACACATTCCTAGATTTTCTCAATCATTCGAGTTCCACAATCTGTGCTATAATTCTATAATATCTTATTGATTTAGTATTTAATATTGATCCTCCTATAGTTGGGAGCAAGTCCCTAAATTATCTCCTCCAAATCTTCATAATCTGCCCAGTATTCTCATAATATTCCACAAAAATAAATAATATTAGGCACAAATATGAAATTATTCATAAACCTTCCTAATGAACATATTAAAGTTAAAAATGCATTATCTAATGCAAAAAGAGAGTTTAATATGTTGAAGGATCGTTAGATGGGCCTTAATTTATGTTTAATTTAGAGGCATGGGCTTTAATTTATGTCTAATTTAGAGGCCCATGAGTAGCATACCTCACTTTGAAAGAAACTACATTTGCTGAGCTTAGCATACAATTGATGCTTCCTCAACGACCTCAACACTGCTACTAAATGCTCGACACGCTCTTCCTCATTTTTATAATATATCAGTATATTATCAGTGAACACAATAACAAACTTATCCAAATATGGACACAACACATTATTCCTCAATCACATAAATTTCGTTGGATAATTATTCAAGCCAAATGGAACAACAATGAACTCATAATGCCCATACCTGGTCTGGAACGCAGTCTTGTAAATGTCCTCCTCTTTAATGTATACCTAATGGTATCTGATTCTCAAATCAATCTTCGAGAACATTGTTTCTTCCTTTAGTCGGTCGAGCAAGTCATCAATACTCAGCAAAGGTTACATGTTCTTGATGTTCACTTTGTTTGACTACCTGATGAGCCTCATCATTGGGTAATTATATGGGCCTTAATTCACCTCCTAGCTTAGTCAAACCAACTTTTCTCATAACTTATTACATGTTTTTTATTATATTTTGTTTATGAGGTGATTCAGAGTTGGATATTATGCTTTGTGGTCTAATATGCATTGAATGCAGGATTAAAGGAGAAAACCAAGGAATTTTGGAAAGACCAAGGTCAAAATCAAATGGGAAAAGGGAGGGGGATTATAGGAGGTAAATCCTCCTCATTTACTACTCCTCCATTCGAATATTCCTCCATTCATCACATCAGCTCGGAGTGCAAACAACCAAATCATGAGGACTAGAAGGCAGCCAAGCAAGTGAGAGACAAAGCACCAGTTTATCTCAAGTTTGGGAGCCGAGCCTCCCTAATTTTAAGGAAGTCGTTGGGGACTTCAGATGTATAAGTAGAGAGGCCTAGGACCTCAGGAGGATTTGGATTTTTTTATTGTAAAACTCTACTCTATTTTCGAGCTGCAAAACTTGTTACAGTTCTTTTGATGTAATCTGTTGTTTTGGTAATAAGAATGAGTTTTGTTTTGAGCCAGCACTGAGTTAACTCAGAGGGTTGAAGCTCTTGAGTTAGGGCCCAACCCTAGAAGCCAAGGCTCCTCTTGATTCTACATGTATGTTTAGTGTAGATTCATATCTTAATTGTTAATTTTCTTATTATATGCATTTCCATTACAAGTAGTGTAGATTAGATTGGTTGTGTGATAGTTTGCATCCATTCATGCCTTATTTCAAGTAGTAGGTTAGCAAGGAGAAAAAGGATCACCACAAATTTGTTATCAGGTGTCTTGACCTCACTTCCTCCTTCTGGGAGCATGACTTGAGGAAGGGACTCTTAAGCAGCCCCAAAAACACAAATTTCTAGTTCTTTTATGAGTTTTGGAGTTTGTTGTCTTTAATTTATTATTTGGTTAATGTTGCGAGATAGATCTCATTTTCATATTTTTCATCTCCATTTCTGGAGTAGATCTCACCCATGCTTTCATTCCTTTCAACAACTTTCTTCATGCATATTATAGGCAATTGACTCATTAATTTTGCGTTTCTAGTTTATGAAATGTATCTTGTTGCATAGCTTTTTTGAAGACACACATGTTTTATGTAGAGCATGTGCTTCAGGAGGAGACTAAGACATCATAGCCAATAGCCACCTTCCACTTCATCCACCTTAGCCATCCCTTGTTTTCACCATCACCCTCACTAGTTTTTCATCATTTTTCATTGAAATTCTCCCCAACACATTGAGCAAATCTAGCCATCTATCGTCTTGGATATTGACTCCTGAATGATCCTAGACCTTCTAATACCCCATTCCACCCATCACACACCTTTCCTAAGCCTCTCATCACCTCCAACGGCTCACATTTAGCTGTCGGTTGTATCTTGTAGGTTTCCTGTAATTCCTACAGGATGATCCTGTAGGTTTCTAGTACATCCTGTAGTTTTTCCTGAAACGGTGTGTTTTGAGGCCGAATTGATGGAAAACTTCTAGGAAATCACAAAAATCCTCCTAGGGACCCTCTACACCATCCAACCACTTCATAAACCTTATAGCCATCCTCAAACATCTTTATTCCACCTATCACATCCACAAGAAAAAATAGTTTGCATACTTGATTTTGCATAAAAAGACCAAAAAAGTGAAAATAGATTTAGTTTAGTTTCTTTACTTGCACATTAGTATTGTTTGATGCTTCTTATTTCTGCATTAGATAGTGGCATTTTTTTATGTTGATTTATCATTTCTACTTAGCATAACTTATTAAATGGTTAATTAGGGTATGTTGTGGTTTAGCATTACATGTTGGCCTTCTCCATTACTGTAGTAGAGTAACTGTCTTAGAGTATATTTACCTTTCTTCCATCAAAAAATCAAGCTTCTTCTGACTCCATAGAAGTTTTTCTTGGAACCCCAGTGGTCTCTCATCGGCTGAACAGTGACAATAGGCAAAACCATCACTTTTACTTATGCATACAACACTGTCACCTACAATTTTGTACGAAGCCTGCGTTGATAAGTAAAGCTGGTAGCCAAGGAGTTGCAGCATCCTTGTTGCAATACTGGCACTCATCACTTTTTGGCGCCGCTATCGGGGAGGTGTCTGAGTAGAATGTGATTACTTCTTTCTTTTCTTCTATTTCTTGTCTTCAATATTCTATCATTAGTTTATTTCTACAAAAGTAATCTAGTTGTTTCATTTCTTTCATTTTGCATTGTCTCCTTTCCTTTCCATTTTTGCAAGTAAGATTTCAACTCAACAAGTAGCTTTTTCATTCTATCAGTAATCTTCATTCAATCAACAATTTCAATTCTGCAAGTACTTTTCAAGTTTGAAAAAAAAAATACAAAAGTAAACCAAAAATATTTCCTTTCATGCCTCGTAGGAATAGAGACAACTTAGGGAAATTTTTTCGAAATACCCCCACTGCATCCAACAACCAACCTTCTCTCTTCTTCAGTGGCTATGAACTGGAGGAACCCCTAGGTGAGTAACCTGACATATTTGAAGGACCTACAAGGGAAGAAGAAGAAGAGTAACCCATTCCTACTGAACCAATGGCTGAAAACCAAAATGACAGAGGGAATAAAGAGAGATTTGAGGGTGCCTTCCCCATCAGGGAAACCAACAGGGACACTACGATGAAAAATATAAGCCCCTCTACCCTACCTCATTTCCATGGCCTGACCACAGAGGACCCCGACACCTTCATGTTTGAGTTTATTGTTATATGCCAAACCTATGACTATACAGATGATGAGCAAAATTTAAAACTATTCCCATCTACCCTTAAGGATGCAGCATTGCGCTGGTTCATGGGTTTACCTGGAGATAGCATCACAACTTGGGCTCAGATGCAACAGGACTTTAACAAAAAATATCGGGACTACTATCGGTCAAAGGATACTAAAGAGGAAATTTCTAGGATGACCATAGGAAATGATGAATCCTTAGAGGATTACGAAGAAATATTCCAGCTTAGTTACAAAAGGGCCATGTGCACACTTGACCCTGAGCCACTAAAGTTGGTCCTGCTTAGGGGCGTAAGAGAATATCTTCTGAATACCTTACATTTGTTAGTAGGAGGAGATATCTACCAATTACCCTCTGAGGATATCAAGTCTTCCTTTAGAAACCATTCTAAGGCGGCCAGGAAAAATGGTAGGGGTAGTCAACCTATGGCAAGTTCATCATCTTCCAACTCATCCATCAAGGCTGAAATTGGGAACATGTTGGAAGATTTCAAAAGTGAGATGCTACAAACCCTTGCCTTGCAAATGGACACCATGAACATTAAGAGGAAGCAGGAGGAAGCAGAGAGAGTCTTGGCCATTTTTTGTCCTAGATGCACCAGGAGGCATCATTGAGCTCTATTGAAATTTGCTTGGTTTGTAAAGAAACCCACTCCACAGACAAGTGCCCTTCTTTACCTGAACTCGAAGTTGTATATCAAGGAGTTAAAGGGGTCACGTAGTAGCTTTTCTACATTAACCAAAGAAGACCTCATGGGCCTAGACCATACCAACAGGGCATGCAAAGGTTGTCCCATGCATATTACAACCCCAACCAAACCACAACCATTCCTTCTTGAGGACCCCCTGCTCATCCTTCCTGGTCTACACACCCTCCCTGGTCCTATGCATCTCAGTATCACTCCCAACTAGCCAGCCAATCATTTCAACCTTATGCTTCGCCACAACCTTAGCAGAATACACCACTCTAGGGGTGGAGGCCCCAATACAACAATGCTCCAACTCTATTGCCTCCACCACCTTCCCAACCACAACTCCTACACTTTTCTCCACCCAAGCAACCCTAGATGCCTTCCCAGCCAAATCCGAACCCGAACAACAAGAAGGCTCAGAAAATATACAGTGGAGAGACATCATATCCAACTTATGTTGTGGAAATCCAAGAGATTAACCAGAGATCTATGAGAGTTCTCCTGGATAACCAACCTCCACATCCACCTAGGGAGGTTGAGGAAGAAAGAGAGGAAAGCAACCTTAAAGTAAATCCACCCTTTCCTGAGAGATTAGCCCAACTACTCCAGCCTACCCCGGAAGACACTAAACTTCTAGGGGAATTGAAAAATCTATGTGTAAAGATCCACTTCTCCAGGCAATAAAAGATGTTCCCATTTACAATAAGTTGATTGAGGAGAAGTGCTTCAAGCATTCACGGAGGAAAAAAAGGGATGCCCCTACCATTAATGTCATTGGGAAGTTGTTTGACTTAATGTTTGGGCAGGTAATTTGTCCAAAATATTTGGACCCTGGAAGCCCTGTAGTAGATGTGCACATCAATGGCACCATTGTCCCACACACTCCGATTGATATTGGGGCTGCCATTAATGTGATTACCAAGGACACCATGATCAAGCTCAACCTCCAAGGTTCATTGAGGAATACCACAACATTTCTGCAACTTGCAGACCGTACCACAATAACCCCTGAGTGAATTGTGGAGGATGTGATGGTCTCCATTGACTCTTGGGAGTACCCTGCAGATTTCCTAGTTCTCCATCCTAAGGCTAAGTTTACTGGTTACCCTCTCATCCTTGGGAGGCCATGGTTGGCCACTGCTGATGCTTACATTAGCTGCAGAGCTGGGAATATGACCATCAAGAATGGGTAGATGTCCAAGCAGTTAGTCCTATACCTCCCTGCTCAACCTTCTCTAGAGAATGACTTACCTTTATGGTTGGAGGAGAAAGAAGATGAAGTTTATTCAGCCCAACTTTATGCTTTAGAAGCAACCATAGGAGGAGGATAGTAGGATGAGGATGACTTGATTGAACACCTACTCCAAAGTCCAACTCCTGGTTCATTACCCTTAGAAGAAGCAGTAAAGGAACCCAGAACAATCATCCAATTGACTTATGCTTGGCTGATTCCAACCCACTCCGTGTCAAAACCATAGAATTCGGCCCAGAGAAAACCTTGAAAATAAATCCATCTCTTTCTGCTCTCAAAGAAGAGAAGCTATGCAACATGTTAAAGGAAAATCTAGGAGCCTTTGCTTTGAGTTACAAGGAAATGAATTGAGTACACCCCCTAGTCTGTACTCACCACATATACATCAAAGAAGGTTACAAGCCAGTCTGGTAACCACAAAGGAGGATGAATCTAGCTCTTAAAGATATACTCAAAGTAGAACTGCAAAAACTGCTAGATGTAGGATTCATTTACCCTATCTGCAACAATGATTGGGTCTCTCCTTTGGTGTTAGTTCCCAAGAAAAATGGTAAGTGGAGAATTTGTTTCGATTATAGGGAGTTGAACAAAGCCAAAAAGAATGATCATTTTCCTCTACCACTCATTGACCAAGTGCTAGATGGCCTGGAAGGGAAAAGGTTTTTCTCTTTCCTAGATGGATTTAGTGGGTACAACCAAATCCAAATCTTCCCAGAAGACCAGGATAAGACCACATTCACTTGTCCTTGGGGTACTTTTTCCTATAGGGTCCTTCCTTTTGGCCTATGCAATGCTCCTGCCACTTTCCAGAGGCTAGTCTTGAGTATTTTCGCCGAATTAGTCCATGATGTGGTGGATATTTATATGGATGATTTTACACCTTATGGCTGTGATTTTCAAGAAACCCTGTCTAACCTAGGCAAAGTACTGCATAAATGCATTGAAATGAACTTACCTCTCAGTCTTGAAAAATGTGAATTCTTAATGAATGTAGGGACTGTGCTTAGTCATTCAATATCTCAGCAAGGAATGCAGGTGGATCCAAGCAAAATAGCTATCATCCAAAGGGTGCCACCTCCTCAAAAGTAGAGAGATGTCAAAAGTTTCCTAGGGTTAGTTGGATACTACCAAAGGTTCATAAAGGACTTCAAAAAGTTGGCCTCTCCTTTATTTGGTTTCTTGGCCAAAGACTCTGAGTTTATATGGTCAAAAAGTTTTCAAGAGGCCTTAGACATCCTCAAGGATAAGTTGACCACTACACCGATTCTCCGAGGCCCAAATTGGGCCCTCCCCTTTCATATTCATGTTGATGCCTCACACAAAGCCATAAGAGAAGCCCTAAGTCAGATAGATGAAAAATTTCCTTATGATATCTATTTTATCTGTAAGAATTTATCAAAGGCTAAACTAAATTATACAGTGACCGAAGAGGAACTCCTGGTTGTTGTGCATTCATTAAACAAATTCAGGCATTATATTACAGGTTATCAAACATTTGTGCATACTGACCATGCTGTAATCAAGTATTTAATGAACAAACCAGATGTGAATGCTCAAAATATAAGATGGTTACTTTTATTACAGCAATTTGACCTAACCATTGTTAATAAGCTTGGTAAGGAAAATGTTGTTGCATACTTTTTGTCTAAAGTAAATTTTCCTACAGGTGAAGAAGGAATGGTGGATGACCAGTTACCGGACGAGCACTTATTTTCTATTTCATTTCTCTCTCCATGGTTTGCTGATACAGCAAACTATTTGGTATCAACGCACTTCCCACCAAGCTTGTCTTCCAAAGAAAAGAGCAAGATGGTCAGGAAAAGTGCCTCCTTCACTTGGATTGGGGGCAACCTTTTCAAACTTTTCCCAAATCAAATCTTGAGAAGGTTTGTTAGGGAGGAGGAAGTCTTTAACATCCTTTTGACCTGCCATGATGGGCCTTGTGGATGTCACTTTGCAGAAAAGAGGTTAGCATTCAAAGTGTTACAAGCAGGCTATTATTGGCCCACTCTTCATCAATATGTGAAAAAATACACTAGTTAGTGTGATCATTGCCAGATGATGGGAAGGCCTACTCCAAGAGATGAAATGCCTATGTAGCCTCAAGTGAATTTTGAGCCATTTGACAAGTGGGGCATGGAATTCATTGGACCTATTGACCCTCCTTCAAAGAAAAAACAATACATCATTGTGTGCACTAATTATTTGATTAAGTGGGCTGAAATCAAGGCAATTAAGGTAGCAACAGAAGAGAAGGTGGTTGAGTTCCTAAGGGATAATGTATTCTACAAATTTGGGTACCCTAGAGAGCTAGTCAAAAAACCAAGGTAGCCAGTTTACCTCCAATATTATTTAAGAAATGCTCATCCATCACAAGTTCAAGCAAAGAACCTCCACTTCCTATCATCCATAAGCTAATGGGCAAGTGGAGGTGACCAACAGAGCACTGGAGGGCATCTTGAAAAAGTGGTGAGAAACAGCAGGAAGGATTGGGTAGAAAGACTAGTTGAGGCCACATAGGCTTATAATACCACATGGAAGACCACCATTGGATTCACACCCTATGAGCTGGTCTATGTTAAAAATGCCTTGTTGTCCATTGAATTTGAATATAACACATTAAGGATGGAAGCCCAACTAGATCTGGATCTCAAATTGCACAAAAAGAGATACTGTTCTAGTTGAATGGTTTGGATGAATTCAAAATGTAGGCCCTCCTACATACAAAGGTAGTTCAACTACAGAGGAAGATCTAGCATGACAAAAATATCAAGGTGAACCAATTTCAAGAAGGCGATTGGTCGTTGTTATACGATTATAGGTATAAAGACTTCAAG
>APFE031162872.1:33097-43808 GCA_000404065.3 Pinus taeda | reverse complement strand
ATCATGAAATTTCCATTTGTAGGTGGGAAAGAAGGACGGTCAAGGAGAAAAAGAGGATCACAAGGAGACCCCTGCCACTCACATATTTATTTTTCACCCATTACCATGCATCCCTCCATCATTTCTGTCATTTTTTCACTCCACTGCTTCAGTTTATAAAAAGACTATTTGCTATAGGATCCCCTATATTCCTACAAAATCCCCTAAAAACCTACAAGATGATCATGTAGGAATTACAGTCACCCAAAATCCCTACAGGTGTTGGGTTGTGTTATATTCTTTCCACATAGTTAACAGGGGGTTTGAGGGGTAATAACTTCACTTTATGGGGTCCGGGGCAGCGCCCCGGAAAATTTTGGTTTTGGACCCTATGTTAGGTTGGGCGGACCCACCTATGGTTTTGTGCATGATTTTTGCACATGTTTTTTGGACGCGATGGTTTTCGGTCCATGGTATTGGATCGATAGTTTTTTGGTCCATGGTATTAGACGTGATGGTTTTTCGGTCCATGGTATTGGATGCTTCAGCATGTATAAATATGTATTGTAACATTGAAAGGATAATAATAAAAAATCAAGCTGGTAGTCTCGGTTTTGAGATCCAGTAGGAAATCTCTGTGTATATGTGTTTTATGTGTTATGCTCTCGCATTTTTATTTTTCCTGTGATTTAGAATTCGTATGCAGGTAATTTCTGTACGGGGTTAAAACCTACAATAGGAAGCAATCCAAAGGCAAATGATGGACTTGTTAGGCCCCTAAAATTCACCCTCTTCATGATCTATCACCACACCTTGTCCACCATCATCGTCCCTGCACTCACCATTAAAAAAAAATCAGTGTCAAGAGTTTTTTCCAGTCTTCGAAAAAAGGAAACAAAGAAGAATAAAGAGCATCACCTGAATATTCCTTACTCTCCACACTCCCACTCCTTCTTTCCATCCATGTCACCATCCTCACAGCCCTAGCAAGAAAAATGATTAAAGAGTTATGAGGTAGAAGTAGCTACAGGACATCCTATAGGAAATCCTGCAGCAGCCTATCCCACATAATACCAATCACACCAGCAACAAGTCTTCAGCATGATGATCCAAGATCTCCAAAGCAGGAGCATCATATCTTCAACCACAGGTACCTGCAAAGAAGCCATTAGCAGACAGCAAGAGGAAGAAGAAGAATATCATGCAGCAAATACACACAGCAACACCTCTGATCTTCGACAACTGCAGCATAGCATTGGAACCACATGTAAGTATCCCGATCACTCTCTCATATGCATCATGTAATCAAAAAATGTAAGGGTTATGGGATAGTTGGTTTATAAGTGAAAAGGTGGCCAGTTAACTTTGCCACCTTCGTTCAATCAACACATTCACAACCAGGTGTCCTCTCACACGTGGCTGCAGTCAACTCAAAGACAGAGAAGAAGTAGGACAAAAATTAGTTAAAACTACGGATCCATAAGGTGGGAGATGATTACAAGGAGTGGAAAATGATGAGGTGGTAGTGGGGAAAAATGGTCCAAAAATGGAAACGTACCTTTGCTGCCATCACAGCACCTCACCTCGTATCACCATAAGAGGAAATAAAACATCATTCCCATGCATTCATGCATTTCTCTTCCTCAAAAATCCCTCAATGAAGTCACTCTCATACCCAGGCAACCCACCGGAAGAAAAAATCCATCGTTTCACTGCACAGGAATTCCTGTAGGACTGCACAGGAATTCCTACAGGATACACAGAGACTATCTATAGGATTGGCAGAGAACCAAGAATCCTCTAAATTTTAGTGAATTTAGCAACTCTGTGAAGAGAATTACATACACAATCATCTCTGTTTTGGTTTTGCATTTGAAAAATTGTTTCAACCCTCTCATTTTCTCCTCAAGCTTCACCGACAAGATGACAGGAGGTTTTAATAGAAGAGACCCACCAACACTGTGAGAATCCAACAACACCCCCAAGTGTTTGAAATATTCACAAGACATAATTGGATGGGGTTTTTCGAAAAATTAAGAGGGTACGATGATGAGGTGGCTCAAGAATTTGCTCTCTCCCTCACTCCACTCACCAAGAATCCATGCCACTGTTGTAATAAGGGGTCTCACTCTAGATCTCACCCCTAAGCTCATCAATAGAGTCACCACACTCCCCCTAGGAATACCATGGAGAAAAGAAGACAAACGAGATAGCCAAGTTGCTAAAAGAAAATTCTTTTTAGAAGGTGAGGAACCCACTAAGGACAAAAATGGAGTGAGGGAAATTTTGCCATATCCATGGAATGAGGTAGGCTACCAACTGATCAAATACATCTCATGTGAGGGTAGGTATAGTGTTTTATATGGCTATCATTTCAGGATCCTTGAATAATTAAGATTTAGAGTAGAAACACCCCCTCACCAAAGGCTCAACATACCATACTTCCTGCTTCAATCACTCATGGACTCAGGCATGAAAGTGATGGAGTGGAATTCCCAAAAGTTATCTCACCATGGGTTGATTAGGATCCTCATATAAGATGCCCTCCAAAACCTCATAACTCTTATAACATAGTTAGTTTTTAGAGACATGCCAGTAGAGGATGACATCAAAGCTCTCACTTATGATGTTAGTCCTACTATCAGTGAAGAGGAAGTAGAACAGGAAGAGGAATATACAGAAGGAGATAAGGATGAGATGGATGAAGAATGAGATGACACAGAGGAATGTGATGAAGAAGAAGAAGAAGAGGGAGAAGAGAAGGAGGTGATGAAGAAACAAAGGAGGAAATTGAGGAGGAAACTGATAGAGATGATGAATATATACAAGAATAAGAACACAAGAAGGACATAGAGGAAGAAGGCAATGGAAAAGAGGGGACATAAAATAAGGAGGAGTCACCTAGGTTGTCTCCAAAAGCCACTGAGAGAGAGGCAGCGGCTGCCCTCACTACTCTTAGCACCCCAATCAAGCAAAAAGGAAAAAGGCAGAGGCAAACTCCATTATATTTCAGGACAAGAAAGAGCACAAGAATAAGACAGGGGAAGCCCCAAACATCAACCAAAATTCCTATTGCGATTGAAGACTCCCCTACACAAAAGACAAAATACCTTCCCCTAAGTTCCCTATCACCTATGTTAGGAGGCCTACTACTAGATCAACTTCCTCCAAGGGAAAGGAAATCCTACAGGATCCACAACAAAATCTACAGGAAGCAAAGACAATCCTACATGATACTTCGTTGAATCTACAAGAGGAAAAAAAATTGGAAAGGAAGGTAGGGGAGCAACAAGAAACTAAAGAAGAGGACCCAGAGACAAAAGAACCCAGCCCCCAACCTAACCTGTACTTCTATTACCGGTTTATTGAAGGAGGCAGGGTCATACCTCAAAAATTTGCCATCCCACTATTCTTCGAGCTTGAGAAGGAGAGGGCCAGAACTCACCGATGGATGCAAATCACCAAATCAAAGGAGGTGGAAGAAATTGGGAACATGGAAGAGAAACTCAAGGGGATGGGCAGAGAGCTAAGTGGCTTGAGGGATAGAGAATCTATAATGAGAAATCAACTAGAGACAGAAAATGCATGGTTGAGGGGATAGTTGCAGGAAAGGGAGAATCAATTGGCATGTATGGCTAGTCTCTCTTTGGAAGCAATCCAATGTAGGATGCCAGCTAAATCCTATGCTCTCTACCTCAAAGAACAATGGCTACAGTTTCAGATTAAGACCCTAGCATAGAGAGGCGTCGTGTCATTCTAGGACTACAAGCAGTTTATTGATCTTTGTGATCAAAGTACACTAGAAGAAAGGGCCAAAATGGCTGAGTTTTATTTGCACAACATGGCCCTCACAAACATGAATGTATGGGACCCTAATGCCAAGCTAGGAGATCTACAATTAATGGCTTTGGCATCATGGATGAACCATGAGGAGTCAAGAGCTCCAAAGATGAAAAGGATATTGGAAAGAGAGCAAACTGAACCTCTTCTGATCAGAGCTGAACAATCAAATCCCATGGCCCTCATCAATACCCTTAATTTGATTGAAAATGATCCTCAACTAGCACCTATATATCTTACTACACAAGAGCAAGAAATTTCACATTTTGAGGACATGTTCAGGTTGCCAGGAGATGATAGTATACATGCTTGCCTGAGGAGATGGAACACACTGCCATACAGCTTAAAGATAAGAGAATATAACTCTCCCCAAAGGTTGAGAGAAGCATTCAACATGACACCTTTGTATAAGAAATCTATGCAAAGGTTGAAGGTAAATTGGATAGGCCTAAAACTCGGTCCACCACTACTCTTAGGGATGCTAGAAGGGAGAAAAGGAGAAGAAGAAAAGAGGTAGTGGGAAGAGCTAGAAAAGAAAGCAGGCTTCTATGAATAAGAAGGGAAGACCACAGCAGAGGCATGGGATGTCAGAGAGGCCACTAGATCCATGAAGGATATGGATATTGATTGAGTTGCTGAGAGGATGAGCAACACTTTCAGTAGGGGGGTGATGATGAGCCTCATCATTGGGTAATTATGTGGGCCTTAATTCAACTCCTAGCTTAGTCAAACCAACTTTTCTCATAACTTATCACATTTTTTTATTATTATTTTTTTATGAGGTGATTAGAGTTGGATATTATGCTTTGTGGCCTAATATGCATTGAATGCAGGATTAAAGGAGAAAATAAAGGAATTTTGGCAAAGACCAATGTCAAAACTCGAATGGGACAAGGGATAGGGATTATAGGAGGTAAATCCTCCTCATTTACTACTCCTCAATTCAAATATTTCTCCAATCATCACATCAGCTCAGAGTGCAAACAACCAAATCATGAGGACTAGAAGGCAGTCGAGCAAGTGAGAGACAAAGCACCAGTTTATCTCGAGTTTGGGAGTCGAGCCTCCCTAATTTTAAGGAAGTCGTTGGGGACTTCAGATGTATAAGTAGAGAGGCCTAGGACCTCAATAGGATTTAGATTTTTTATTTTAAAACTCTACTCTATTTTCAAGCTACAAAACTTGTGACAGTTCTTTTGATGTAATTTGTTGTTTTGGTAATAAGAATGATTTTTGTTTTGAGCCAGCACTGAGTTAACTCAGAGGGCTGAATCTCTTGGGTTAGGGCCCAATCCTAGAAGCCAAGGCTCCTCTTGATTCTACATGTATTTTTAGTGTAGATTAATAGCTTAATTGTTAATATTCTCATTAGATGCATTTCCATTACAAGTAGTGTAGATTAGATTGGTTGTGTGATAGTTTACATCCATTTATGCCTTATTTCAAGTAGAAAGTTACCAAGGAGAAAAAGGATCACCACAAGGCTGTTAGCAGGTGTCTCGGCCTCACTTCCTCCTTCTAGGACCATGACTTGAGGAAGGGACCCTTAAGCAACCCCAAAAACATAGATTTCTAGTTCTTTTATGAGCTTTGGAGTTTGTTGTATTTAATTTAGTATTTGGTTAATGTTGTGAGGTATATATCATTGTCATATTTTTCATCTCCATCTCCGCGGTAGATCTCACATATGCTTTCATTCCTTTCAGCAACTTTCTTCATGCATAGTATAGTCAGTTGACTCATTAATTCAGCTTTTATAGTCTATGAAAATGTATCTTGTTCCATATCTTTTTGGAAGAAAAATATGTTTTATGCAGAGCAGGTGCTTCAGGAGGAGACTAAGACTTCATAGCGAGGAACCACCTTCCACTTCATCCATCTTAGCCATCCCTTGTTTTCACCATCACCCTCACTACTTTTTCATCATTTTTCATTGAAATTCTCCCAAACACATTGAGTGAGTCTAGACATCTATCATCTTGGATATTGACTCCTGAATGATCCTAGACCTTATAACTCTCCATTCCACCCATAACACACCTTTCCTAAGCCTCCCATCACCTCCAATAACTCACATTTACCTCTCGATTGTATCCTGTAGGTTTCTTGTAATTCCTACAGGATGATCCTGTAGGTTTCTAGTACATCCTGTAGGTTTTCCTTAAACAACTTGTTTTGAGGCCGAATTGATGGAAAATCTCTAGGAAGTCACAAAAATCCTCCTAGACACCATCCAACCATTTCATAAACCTTCTAGCCATCCTCAAACACCCTTAATTCACCTGTCACATCCACAAGAATAATTAGTTTGCATACTTGATTTTGCATAAAAAGACCAAAAAAGTGAAACAAATTTAGCTTAGTTTCTTTACTTGCACATTAGTATTGTTTGATGCTTCTTACATATGCAACTTAGATAGCGGAATTTGTTTTATGTTGATTTAGCATTTATGCTTAGCATAGCTTCTTAAATGGTTAATTAGGGTATGGCATGGTTTAGCATTACATGTTCGCCTTTCTCAATTACTACAATAGAGTAACTCTCTTAGAGTAGATTTACCTTTATTTCATCAAAGAATAAAGCTTCTTCTGACTCCATAGAAGTTTGGCTTGGAACCCCAGTGGTCTCTTTCCAACTGAACAATGACAACAAGTAGAACCATCACTTTTACTTGTGCATACAACACTGTCACCTCCAAGTTTGTACGAACCCCGGGTTGATAAGTAAATTTGGTAGCCCATGAGTTTCATAATCCTTGTTGCAATATTGGTACTCATCACTACCTGTAATTGACACATAGTCTAAGAGTACCATATTTCTTTTTCACGAACAATATCGGTGTGCCCCAAGGTGATACACTTGGCCTAATGCATCCCTTGTCCAACATTTCCTTCAACGGCAACTTTAACTCAACCAACTTAGGTTTGCTCATCCTGTAAGGTGCTTTTGATGTTGGAGCTTCCCTTGGCACTAACTCAATACAAAATTATACCTTCCTATGAGGTGGAAACTTTGTAATGTCCTCAGGAAATACATCCTGAAACTAGTGCAAAATTGAGTATCGGTTCAACACATCTACATCCTCAACCTCTCTACCCTTATCACTAGAAATATGTACTACAAATAAGATACACCCTTTCCTACAGCTACGCTTTGCTTGCATAGCTATCACCATCCTAACTTATGTGGCTCTCTTCTTACCCTGCAAGACTCTTGGTTCCCCATTGTCATTAACACACTCAATAGCTTTATCATAGCAGTATGTCTTGGTTCTATCAAGATACAACCAATCCATGCCCAACAACATATTGTATGATCCCATTGGTAATACATTTAGATGTGTTGCGGTAGACATACCATTCAACTCAAATATGAAATCTCTTACTCAATGATGAACTCGCTTCTTTATACCTGTAGCCAACTGCACTAACTAAGACTCTACATGCGATTCCTTTACTCAAACCACACTTATCCACCAAGTCAGGACTAACATATCTATAATTAGATCCAGGATCAATCAAAATAGCAATAACTTGATCACAAATCTTACCGTCCATCTCAATGATAGATGTTTGGTGTTCTTCATGTCTGTTGTCCACTGCTACATAAATATGAGGAATACTCCGGTCAACATCCCCAAAATTATGCGCCTCTTGTGCATTTTATATATTAGGCCTACCACCCTGATGTTGTGGACAATCTCTCCTAAGATGTTCCTCACCACATGTCCAACACTCCAACCGACCTGTGCCCTCAACTCTATGTTGTTGTTGTTGTGACCCATGTCCCTGTCTAGTTGCATTGAAATTATTTTGTGGTGCCATATTTTCTTTCCCATCTGAATTCTGAGGCCTTGTTCTCTTAGGCTATCATTTACCTTTACCTTTGTCCTTCCCTTTCCATCATTGCTGAGATTCATTCTTATGCTTTGACTTTTCATAGTAATGCTTTAATTTCCCAATGACTTTCTCAAACGACCGAGGCTCATCATACTCAATCCGATCTCTAAATGCTAATGGAAAACCACTGGCAAATCTTTGAAATTTAGCCTTCTCATCTATAAGATACGGTAAATACCTCAATAGATCCAGAAACTTGGTTGTGTACTCTTCATCTCTCATTGACCCCATCTTTAGCTCCTAGAATTATTTGGCCTTACTATCATAGTACCTCTCTGACAAGTATTCCTTCCTGAAAATCCTCTTGAACTCCTGCCAACTCAAGTCACCCATCCTGATGTCTCTGACCCGCTTAACATCTTCCCACTAGACATTTGCTTTACCTTTCAAGTTGAAGATAGCTATTATGGCCTTCATGTTATCTGTGTACTCATGCAACTCAAATAATTTGTTCATCCCAAGTATCCAAGCCTCTGCATCTTCTAGCTTCTTCACATCTCCATCAAAATTAGGTGTCTTCTCTTTCTTAAACTCATCTAGTAATTTTCCCCTATCATTCCTCCTGTAAGGATGATAGCTATGACGACCATGATTTCTATCAGAACTAGAACTAGAATAGCACATGTGATCATCACCCCTTCTATTCGGAGTTTCCAAAAACCTACCATCTCTCACCGTATCAGTTCTACCCAACATGTTTCTACCAGGAGACCTACTGCCATATTCCCCATTAGTTTTATTCTCATGTCCATGGTTGATTCGAAGTGGCCCTTGTCTCTGCAAGTCTGACAAACTCTAAAGGAGTATAGCATTAACCTCTACTCATTTCTCTTGTGCTTGTATGATTCATTCATTATCTACCTTACAACTCCTTATCTCTTCCTTCAATATTCTCAAGGTGTCTACGAAATCAGAAGAGTGACCCACACCATGCTTCCCGTCTGATTCATAGGGAGATTCTATGTAGTCTACCACCTTGCTATGCATTTGAACTTTTTCATGCAATGCATAATATGTTAGATAAACCAAATCACAATAAATCAATGTAACTTAACATAATTCGAGGAGGATACCTCATCTTCTAGATCAACAAATCAGTGTGATACATGTATAACATAAACATAATAGCACATAGACATATGCAAATAAATGTATCAACATATAAACATTGTTCTAGTTAGGGTCCAGTCATCAATGTAAGGCCATATCAAAAATGGATGTTATGACCTCATGCATGACAAAAATCATTACTCCATTGTACACATTTCCATGTGCAACCAACAACATGCATAAGCAATGCCTAATCAATTACACATACGCATAAACGCATGTAGTCGAACTTAAGCGATCAATTCTTGTAATCAACCTACAAGGCTAATACATGTAATCAAATATACAAGAAGGTAGCCTAACATACAAATATTTAAGTAGGCAACATAAAATCAACATGTAAATGTAACCAACATATACTCATGAAAAAATCATTCCACAAAATCAACATCAAATTCAACATGGAAACCTTACTACAACCATAATCAATCATCCAACAAATGCAACAAGCACATGGAATGCAGTGTAAATGAAACACATGCAACTAACATATATGCATGACCAACACACACTGCCCATCCAGTCTGAGGGGTGAACCATGCTCTGATACCACTCCATAACACCCTCCTTCCACATATACCCAAGTAACTAGCCAACTGGGGTTAACATGCGATGAGAGGCTACTATGATTGGATTTTACCTATTATGTGACCTTAAGGAAGTGGAATCGACGGAAACATCACACACAGACATCCAACATTAGCTTCAAGACCCATAGAAACCAATCCAACACTTTAGATAGCTTTCCATTGGTTCCTACTAAATTTTTGACCATCTTAGGCCTGAGTCGCTCTCATGCTATAGGCATGACAACATCCAGAAACCTAAAGTCACTATCACAGGCTTATGTGCCAGTGTCCAAGGACCCAATTTTCCAGTTCTGTGTCAGTGACCTCGGGATTTAAGCCACTTTTTCAGGCACAGAGTCACTGCCCAGAATGGAGTGATAGCTTAAGATCAGTAAAATAATAGGAGAGAAATGATGCCAAATTAATAAGTTGAACAAGACCTTAACCAGAACCTTACTAGCCATGACAGGCATTTCGTCAAACATATCATCAACATGTAATCTGCAGGTGTAATCAACAAAATTAAGTGTAGGGATCTCATACTTATCTAAGAATCACTATGAACCATTGTTCCCTCATGTCATTTGTTGCATTATCATCTATTAGGCCATAGATACAGTATCCATTCATTTACAAGTAAAAAAGTGCTAAGAGCCATACATGGTTGTTGTCATAAAACATACATATAACCAACATAATAGGGACAGAAATATCATAAACATATCAGTCATAAAATCCACATATACATCACATTTACACATGAAAATCAAGGGAATGAATTTCTCATTAATGAATGAAATCAACCAACCGGAGATGGGACTACCACATTCCAGTCGACCATATATTGGCTGATCCAAATCTCTCTTCAGCTAATCACCCCTATGATATATTCTAAGCATGAATGTGGGACTCATAGAACACACCAAAAAACACCAACAAGCATGGATTCCACTGGAGTTCTTCACCTACATCGTGAGGAATTTGAGTGCCTCCTATTCTCTTAGGTTTTACTGTAATCCATAGTCTGATCCATGGATCACTAGGCCCTACATCGAGACACACTCTCCAGGCTTTACGGTACATCCCATCTCGGGACTACTAGGCCCAATGGAGAGAAATCCACCTCTTAGCTTTATCGTATATCACGCCATTCGTCGGCAAGGATTCCTAGGCCCATCGAGGCACACAATCTGGCTTTACCACAACCCACAGTCTGGTTCAGGGGATACTAGGCCAGTGGCTTTACCTTGATCCTAGTCTAGTTCAGAGACCATTAGGCCATAGTGTTTTTTTTTTTTTTTTTTTTTTTTTTT